>PITB01024971.1:0-23533 GCA_004024585.1 Paradoxurus hermaphroditus
CCTCCTTGCCTGAAAACCTGCACCCACCCTCACCTCCACCAAAATCCTTTCTCCCCGCAGCAGCTAGTACCATCCTTTAAAAATCTAAATCACATCCTATCACCCTCCCGCTAAAATTCTTCACCGGCTTGAAATAAAATTTCACTTCCTGACCTGGTCCTACACAGCCTTAATGATCTGATCTCCTCTGGTAAATCCCCGACACCCCTCTGCCCTACTTAAGCACCCCCACTGGACTCCAACTCACTGGACTGATTCCTGCCCCCAGGGCCTTTGCACCTGCTGTTTCCTGGACCTCCAGTCTCTTCACCCCATACCTTCCCACAACTGGCACATTCAGGCTCCAGCTCAATCCTCAGAGATGCCTTCCCTGACTACTCTTTCTTAAGAAGATCCCAGGTAGTCACATGAAGTATTTTATCACAGACCTTGTTGCTATCTTATATTTTCTTGGTAGTTAATTCATTTAATTCTTCTCAATCTCTCCCACCAGAAAGCAGCGCCCAGCATATAAAACTGGTCAATAAAGAATATGTGTTAAATGAGTGACTTCACGAATACACTCAAATATAGATTCAAGTGTAACCAAAGAGAAGATAACGTGGCAGTGATCCTCAGAATTGGTGGGTATCAGTACCAAACGTCCAGCCTCACAGAAACAGCCCAATCTCTGAAACTTACAAGCTAGCAGATCAGAGGTAACACCAGGCATCTGCAATCTTCAGAATCCGCAGTCAATTACAAGGCACACCATGCTGAGAACCACCTACAGGCACTGCTCATTTCTGAATAACAAAAACCAGCACCTCAAGAGCTGAAGTCTCTTTCCTGTCACCATTTCTTGTCATGGTGTCAAGCAAGCACCAGTGCTTAATGGTGGGCCAAGAACCAACATCGATCGAGAGACAGAGCACCAGATGCCACAATGCAGAATGAAAGGAGAACCCAACCTTTCTCACCTAAGAACACCTATCTGGAGGGGAGCCTGGGTGGCTCAGTTGGTTAAGCGTCAGACTTCAACTCAGGTCAGGATCTCATAGTTCTGGGTTCGAGCCCCAGGTAGTGCCCTGGGCTGACCGCTCAGAGCCTGAAGCCTGCTCCGGATTCTGTGTCTCCCTCTCTCTCTGCTTCTCCCTGCTCATGCTCTGTCTCCCTCTAAAAAATAAACATGAAAAATAAATAAAATTTTAAAAGCCCTTATCTGGAAGTCAAATCAATAACAATAATAAAAGATACTATAGGGTGTTAATATGTGCCAGACACTGCATTAAACATCCTGATATATTAACTTGTTCAATTCTCACCTAGAGCCGAAGAGGTAGGCACTACTACCCCCATAGCCTATAGAGAAGGAAGCTGGATGGTGGAGGTGGTTCATTGTCTTGACCCAGGTTACTGAGTAGGAGAGAGGCAGTGCTGGGCCTCACAGGCACCGTCAGTCTCCACGGCCTGTGTCCCAACCACAGCACCACACTGCCCCAGCTATGCATGTTCCACACTGATCACTAACTAGCTTGTCATCAATAAGGACTGGGCACAGACTCTACCTCCCCTCTAAGCTGGGAGGAGCATAATTCATGAAAAGTTGGTCTTCACGGAGGGGGCGCTGTGTCCCCGAAGCTCACTGAGACCCAACTGGGGTCCTATGACTCAGATTCATTCACTCGGGAAAAACATGGGCGCCCGGAGCTGGACCACTCTGGATAAACAAGTCATTAACAACAACTACTACTACTGTTTAGAGAGTGTTTAATCACGTGCCAGAGAGCATCCTTGGGACTTCACGTATCATCTCACTGAACCTCCAACCTGGGGCCACCTTGACCTCAGAGATCACTCGGCAATGTCTGCAGATGTTTTGGTGGGTCACGTCTAAGGTGGGGGTGGTAATGGCATCTAATAAATGGCAGCCAGAGATACTACTGAACATCTTACAGTACCCAGGACAGGCCCCCACAACCCAGAATGACCTGGCCCCAAAGGTAGGCACTGCTGAGGTCAAGAAACCTTGCTGTAACATAAATGACCTGCCAATTCTCACCCGTTCAGAGGAGGAAAAGGAGCCTTAGAAAAGAGCATGGCCAGGGTCACGCTGCTTCCCGAAAGCCCAACCACAAAACCCAGGTTCTGGACTCACCCCCGCCATTCACTCAGGGAATGGGGGAGGGGGCCTACTTTGCGTGAGCACCTCCCAGGGGAGGGGGCCACCGTGGCAGGCAGGCAGATGTGGTCCTGCCCTGCCAGACTGTGAGGGTATCAGGGACACAAGCACAGTGACACCTAACAGGAAGAAAGGGGACGGAGGTGCTCCTCCCCCAGCCAGGGATGCCGTCGAGGAGGCAGGAGTCGGGAGGGAGATGAATGAGAAACAAGTGAAGAAACCAGCGGTGGCTCGAGCCAGAAACTGGAGGCATCTCTACAAGCCCGCAGGCTGGGGCTGTGCCTGCGGGAGGTGGCAGTCTCGGCTACGTTCCTGGCTTCTCTGACCAGCCATCTCTAGAACAGGCCACGGGAGGTCTCCCCCTCTGCACCTGACCAGCCCACAGGGCCCACATGGTAGGTGAAAGCACAGAGCGGCCGTGCCCCGTGGGAAGTGCCCACCAGCCCTGCAGGTTACAGCTTGAACTCGCTGAGCCCCTTTCCTGCCACGGTGTGAAGGCAGGGCAGAGAGGTGCAGATAAAAACCAGCACGCAGGGGCACCTGGGTGGCTCAGTCAGTTACACGTCCCTGACAATGTGGAGCCTGTTTGGGATTCTCTCTCTCTGCCCCTGCTCCCCCTGCAAGATTGAATAAATTAAAAAAAAAAGAAAACGTGCATCGATACCCAAGTCTGGGCTATAGTGGCAGCAAAAGGGAAAAGGAGCTTTGGGGCAATCAGACAACATGAGGGTGATCACGCCACGCCTGGGTCAGACAATGTGGGGGTGATCACGCCACGCCTGGGTCAGACAACGTGGGGGTGATCACAAGCCTGGGTGTGAATCTGTAAGGCCCATCTTCTGACCTCTGATGTTCCTTTGCTTGTGTGTAAAAGGGGGTTCCACCCACTTACCGGGTAGTATTTAGTTGTGACAATGAAATGTAACAAGCCCCCCCCCCAAAAATCAACATATGAATTTCACAAACCCTTTGCCCCAATGGCTTGCCTTTAGAAATTTCTGGAATTGCCTGCAAGCTGCCAGCCCCTCCTCCCCCAAGTAGCTGCAAACAGCTGTTCCTAGGGAGAGGGAGGATGAGAGGGAGGGAGGGATATGGTGAAAGTCGGCCCAGTGTTTCCCAGAGTACAGAGTGAGGTCCACCGCAGGCACGAAACATGGCCTGTGAAACACATCGCCACCTGCCAACTCTTTCTATTTTAATAGAACACTTTCCCAAGTAAAGCACAACTTAAATATTTGGATTTAATCTACACTATAAGTAGGTCTAAACGAATGCTATGGTGCTCACGCAACTCATGATTTCTTAAATAGCATTGCTCAAGATGAGACTTGAGTAGTGTTTACAAATAACAGCGTGAGTTGCCTATACTGAAGCTGTTCAGTAAAGAGGTCACGGGCACGGTAAAATCATAAGGGGCAGATAGATATGAATGAGCCAAGTATGAGAAAAATCTAGCCCAAAGATTTTCACTGTAAAAAGAAAACTAGGAGGGAAGATGCCAGAGTCCAGCTCCAGCAAGTCCGAGAGTCCCTGAAGGATGAACGGTGTTGGCGCAATGAACGACTCAGAGAACTGCGTGGTTTCTGGAACCAGGCAGGCTCGCTTCTTCGCCCTACTGATGCCAGTATTTTTATTTAAAGTTAGTAAGTGCCATTACATCAGTGAGTGAGTGACATTACATCAGTAAGCATAGTTTGAGATCTTTAACAACGATGTGTTTTTATCAGCAAAGGGGCAATTTCCTCAGTCTCGCATGTTGTTTTCAAGTTAACAAGCATATAAATTTAAGGCAGGGGGAGAAAACAGGGTGTTACCTAGGCCTATGTTAATTATCTATAAACAGGCCTGGAGTCATTCTGCCTATTCTTCCAAATGGGGGAGGTGCCACCCATCTGGCAAGGACAGAATTCTCAATGCTTGTCCCTTGCGAATGAATGAGTACATTTATAGTCTCCTTCAGACGTTATCCATCAACGCCTCACATTCTAGGTTCCCTTTTATTTGAATGTCATAAAGCAAAAGAGCATTACATCCTTTGAGGCCAAAAAGGGCAATTCGAGAAATCCAGGTCTGAAAGGTTATTTAGAAGGAGGTAAGATAGGGCACCATTTGATTGGCAGAAGCCTTGCCACAACTGCCTTCTCACGCAAGGAAGTGGCTCGACCTGTGTGCCCAGGATGGCTCCCAAAGGGCGAGGGGAAAACAGGCAAGAAATGGGGAGAGAGGGTACCGTCCATCCGTGTGCGTTGAGAGAGAGGCACCAATGGAGTCAGCACTCTCAAGGAGCCTGGCCACACTCCTGGCATGGTTTTCTCTGGTCACAAGGCGTTCTATCAGGAGACTCTAGTCCCTGTCGCCGAATTATACCCGAGTTGCTCAACCCTGGCACCAATGCCGTTGGGCGAGATGATTCTGTCATGGGGCTGTCATACACCTTCTAGGTTCAGCAGTGTCCCTGGCCTCTACTCTCTAGATGTCAATGATGCCATCGCATCATGACACGTGGCACATGACAGAATGTCTCCAGACGCTGCCAAATGTCCCAGTGTGGGGGAGGGCAAGGCCGCCCCCAGTGGAGAACCACTGAATTACACTCATTTCCCCTCTGCCTCTTGTTCCTCTGTGATGTCACATCGAGACGAGCCAGCCCAGTCGTGTATGCGGGCTGCCAAGGGATGGAGGCGAACATCGCATCGAGGAGCCTTGAAAACAGTAAGGGCTCAGAAAATGGTGGTGGTGTCCTGGGTCAAGTAGTCTCTAACTCAACGCAGTGGGGCTTACGTGTCCCCTTCACGCACACCGCCTTCTCAAGAGCTCAGGGATGAGGTTGAGTGGCCTTCCCCGAAGCTCTCCAGCCCCGGAGACCTCCCAGAGAAGCTACCACATGGTGCAATTGTTCAGTCAACGTCTCTCTCTTTTCTGCCAGGCTGGGAGCTGAAGAGTGGGCACCAATCACTCAACAAACCTGAGCATGGGCCTCTGACACAGGAATCTGCAATTCGCAGCACAGACGTACGAGAAAACCCCGATTCCCAGAATTCCCATGTGATTTTTGTTTTCCAGTCTCTGAGGTCAGACAGACCTGTACTCCAAGCCGCATGAAGAAGGCAAATTCTCATAAACCAAGTGGAAATCTGGCAGGCGCCAAACTGGGACTTGGTTTTATAATTAAATTATTTTCTTTGGCAGGAAGGGGGCTCCCGGAGGCACTGGAAGTATTCTATCCACCGGTGAAAATTCACTAAGCTTAATTATTTATGTGTTTTTTAATGGATGTGTAACAGGTCTACAGAAAAGTTCTCACGAGTTCTCTCTTTTGCCAGGTTTTGTGACAGGCCACACAGGAAGCAGGTCTACCCCAGAGCCAGCAGTTGATCAGAAGTGGAGAAGCAGAATGGTATGAGTTGTTTGAGCCAAAGGAAATCAATCAACTCATTCCTCTAAACACTCACGGAGTACACACGTCTGACCGCAGCGACAGACACGTGCACGTTCCAATAGTGTGCTTTGTTTTCACTGTAGAAGGAAAAGATCCTTCCCTGAGTTTATTGTGTCTCTGCTCTGACATGTGGATTTTGAAGAGGTTGGCACATCCCACTCAGCATCAGAGGGGACACGAGAGCAACACCACAGATGGTCCTTTGGAGCGAATGCCACAGGAATGGCTTTGAAGGACTCTGTTTATCAGGAAAGGAAACACTGTGTGCTCTGCCCTGAAAAGACAAGCAGGGAGTGGGGGCAAGTGGAGGAAGCTCTGAGCTGAAACGCAGGGGAGCCTGGGACCAGGCTCTGAGCAGGTCTGTTACCTTCTCTGGGCTTCAGGCACACACTGATCCCAGTGGCAGAGCTGGTGAATATTCAGTGGCTAGTTTTCAACCCTCGTCCCTGTCCATGGCAGTCAAAGGTACCTGCCATTTCAGCACTGTGGCTCACGTGACACAGACCCCAACTCAACATCGACCAGCATGGAGGTGCCCGGCCCCCGCCTGACCAGCTTGTGGACCCTCCAACCACTTGGCACAACAGCCACATCTGTGACCCAGGGCAGCCCAGGGGGACTCGATACCTGTACTTGAGCCCCTGAGAAACAGAGGCCTGCCTGACCCTGGAAGTCTGGGTACCAAGCTGCCGGGGCTGCAGGAGTCAGGGGCGAGTCTGACGAGGATGGAGCCAGCATCAAAGGAAGCAGGCAGAAGAAAGAGAGAAGACCCCTGCCCACCCCCACCCCCCCGCAGCCCCCTGTGCCTGGAGCCAGTCCTAACCATGGCCTTGCCGTTACTGAACTGCTGCCAATTACAAGCATCCGACAAATAACAGAGGCCGATGTGCGCATTCCACAGAGGCAGAGGGAGAAGAGGTCACGTGCGGCCTGGGGTGGTGAGGGGAGAAAGTGAGGAAAGCAAGAACAGAGAAGGGTTCCAAGCTCAAGGAGACCAGCTCCATCATGATCCAGTGTGCATACTGGCTTTCCAGGTAAGATTAGATTCACAAAAAGATTTGGCTGAAAACAAAGACCAACCAGTAGAGTAGATGCACCAAGGAAACTTCTGACCTGCCATCCTGTTACACTAAGGGCAGACAGAAGGGTAAGCAAACAGTTCTAATGAAGGTATGAAAAGGAGGGTAGAGGGGCCCCCGAGGGGGCTCAGTTACTTGACTGTCTGACTCTTGATTTTGGCTCAAGTCATGATCCCAGGGTCATGGCCTTGGGCCCCAAGTTGATTCTGTCTCTCACTCTCTTCCTCTGTCCCTCTCCCCTACTCTTGCAAGCATGGGCTCGCTCTCTCTCTCTCCCTAAAAGAAAAAAGAAAAAGGAGAGCAGAAAACTGGACAACAAAACCAAGGTTCCCAGTATACTGGGCCGCTCACCTCCTCCTCGGCGACTCCTCCATCTTTAGATGGACGTGTCCTGAGCCCTGCTCTTGTGCTGCCAGAACTAGAGAAGACGATGATATTAACACAATCCGGGTTTTCTTGGCAGCCAGATTCAGAGGGAAAGACATGCCTCTGTCAGGCAGATGCTCGGAGAAACCACAGGGGCGATGGATGGCTCTCCGGGGTCTGAGACCAGCCAGCAGAGCGCTGAGTCTCTGCAGAAGGAACACGGAGGATCTGGAAGTCTACTGGGGACAATTTCTGAAATGTACATGGTCACCGTGCTTGGAGCAATGGATTTACCCCTTTGGGGGATGGGGACAACAAAGTACTGAGTTCCACCTCAAGGTGGGCCCAGGGCAGAGACTTGGGTGCCCACAGGGAACAGGAGGGGATCAACCTTTATGTGTCCTCCCATCCCTCACCCCTCCCCACCCCTCCAGTAACTGGGAGTACTATGAGGAGGCAGGATTCATCTCGCTTCTCCAAGTCCCCTCCACCCCCACCCCCGGTCCAGAGCAGGCACTGAGAAAACATCTGAGGAGTGAGCAAATGAACGGACATGAGCAAACGGGGCCTCATATTTAACTCACTGAAAGAGAGCAACGTCATAGCGCAGAGTCCACGGTCACGAACCTTAGAGGGCAGGCAAGACCTGAATTCGGCCCAGGGCCCTGCTTCTCACAGCCTCTGACCGCCGAAGACAGTACTTTATTTCTATCTCTTTACCAAGAAAAATGGGAATAATACTAGCACCCGGGCCAAGAAGGGTTGAGGTGTTTCAATAAAATAAAATACATGGGTGCCCAGGCAGCTCCGTCGGTTAAGTGTCCAACTTCAGCCCAGGTGGTGATCTCACAGTTTGTGGGTTCGAGCCCCGTGTCAGGCTCCACTCCAACAGCCAGAGCCTGGAGCCTGCTTCAGATTCTGTATCTCCCTCTCTCTGTCCCTCCCCCACTCATGCACGCTCTCCCCAAAAAATAAATAAAAATAAAACACAAAAGACTTGCTGTCACAGTGTCTGGGGCCCATCGACATCGCTCCCACTGCTGAGATTATCATTAAAGAAAATTAGTGGTTCCTCTGGTTCCATTGTGAGCACACCCCCCAGAGCTTCTCAAACAGGAATACGCACCCAAAACGCCCTGGGGATCTCGCTGAAATGCAGAACCTAACTTGCGGCACTAGGATGGGGCAAGGGACTCTGCAGTTCTAACAGGCGCCACGTCGGTGCCAGTGCTGCCAGTCTGAGACCCACAGCTGGCGGGGCGAGGCCCTCCCGAGATTGAGACATCGAGACTGAGGATGAGGTTCCAGAGCTGAAGGGAGTTGAAGGCAGCTTCTTGGCAAAACAATCCCACGGACTCCACCCCAGGAGGCCCACGGAAAACCAAAAGGGCTGATGAGCAGGTGGAAACCACACCGAGTGTTTCTCCCTAAGGTGGCATTTCCCAGGCGCCTCTGGCACAGGCAGCCTCTCCCCGGAGCAGCCACTCGCTCGGGATGAAATGAAGCCAGCAGGGAGTTATCAGCACCGCACACATGGGCAGGAGTCCCCTGGCAGGAGTCCACCCTGTGGCACCCACGACGGAGATGACTCCATCAGCAGCCGTCCTGGAAAACGTCAAAGGCCAGACAGACTGAGCAGCAAGGCACAGAGCCTCCAGGGCGAGAGAAAGGTTAGTAAGGGTGACAAAGCTTCCAGAATCGTCGTCACTGGTTCTAAGTGAACCAGAAGCACCTGGAGCAGTGGTTCTCAAATTTGGAGGAACTTGGCAAATCTGTAAACATTCGGATTCCAAGTCCTAGCCGTCAGATAATTTAATTGCGAGGGAGTGCACCCCAATGGCAGGGATTTTTAGAAAGCGGGGTGGGGGGGGGGCTCCAATATGATGTTTTGGATATTTGCAATCAGTCAGGTCAGGATCGGAATGCCATTAGAGCCGAGTGAGGCTCACCCCTCTGTGCCTAGGGTCTTCCGTCTGTGAAATGGGAATAGTAACTACCTGCAGGGTAACAGCGAGTGTCACAGATAATGTGCACAGACTCTATTTGGTCTATGGGAGTCATTCCTGGACATTTTCTTGTCCAAATAAGACATCTTCTTTAACCTCTGTCTTACCTGAAATTCCAAGCCAATTCACCGGTCAGCAGCTCTGCAATTGCTTGTGTTTAGAAGATGTTAAACTTCAAATACCCCATGCGGCACATACAACTCATACCCTCAGGGCACCTGGGTGGCTCAGTTAAGGTTCAGCATCGGACTCTTGATTTTTGTTCAGATCATAATCCCAGGGCCATGGAATCCAGCCCCACATTGGACTCCTCGGTAAGTGTGCAGCTTGCTTAAGGTTCTCTCTCTCTCTGCCCTCTTCCCCTGTTTGTGCTCACTCTTGCTCTCTAAAAAACAAAAAGGGCACTCTGAGCCTGCCTATTCTTCTCCAGCTGTGTCTTCTCTCCCACCATCACAAATATTTGTTTAGTGTTTAATATGGACCAGCGACCACGCCAGGGGGCTGGGGATCAAACACTGCACAAGACAGCCCTGTCCTCAGGAAGCCTGGTGGCAGCGATGGAGACACTGCCCTCGGACAAGCAAGGTCTGGACTCCCTTTCAGAGTGAGTTTGCAGGAAAGGAACACACAGCTCCAGGAAGACTGATCTCCTGTGTCTCATAGACCTAATCGCCCAGCCACTCTGTGTCTCAGCTCTCTCCCCGGTAACACGAATGGCTCTTGTTCTCTCCAACCATCCTCGAGTGTAGGCAGGCCAGCAGGGTAACAAGGAACCCTTCGCCAAGTGGATCCCAAACTGCTCCGGACTTCCCTCCCAAGATCACCTCCCCAATAAAATGGAGAGAGAAGGAAGCAATGGCAAACAGGCCAACCAAGGCCAAGGCCAACAAACTGTTTGTGTGCTCTAAAGCCCAGCCGGAACCACTTAACGAGGTCGGAATTTGTCCTGCAGCACTCAGGAACAAGAGGCGGCATATTACTCTCGTTTTTGAAAATCAAATTCTGACGACCTCTATTTATTCCACACCGGAGCAGACTCCGGACTCTTACAATTGCAAGCAACAAAAATTCATCTCAAACTGGCGTAAGAAAAAAAAGGGAGAATGGAGGAAGAATGGAGGAACGAATTCAGGCCCTGCTGCATCTAGACTCTGAAATGACGTCATTAGAAGTCTGTCTCTCGAGGTGAATTTCTTCTCCTTTGGCTTCCTTCCTGGGCAGGTTTTTCTTCACGTGGTGGGCCCAACAGTATAAGATCTATTCTATCAGCTCACACCTCCAGCAGAAAACCAGTCCCCACAGTTCCCCCACTCATGTCCCACCACCAGAAAAGAAAGAAAAGGAACTTCAGGACAACTGACTTAAATCCTATGCCAATCGTGGAATCAGTCGCCGGCACAGCGCCCTTCCTCAGGCATGGACAGACCCTCCCCCCCGGCCCCCGCCTGCTACAGGGACTGAGATGGAGAGGGGTCCCACACAAGCGAACTGGGTACTGCTTCCAAAATAAGGCAGCACAGCAGCCACTGTCCGTGGTCTCTGGTCTCGCCCTCCGCAGCCCTGCCCCAACGACCCTCTGCGGGCTCTAGCAGCATGACCCGCTCTACAATCCAGCTTCCCAATCCTTTTTGTTTCCTGTAAAGCACACCTGCTAGTTTCCAGGTAACTCTGCAGGGCATTCATTTTAAGCTACTGAAATGTCATTTAAAGAGTCTATGCAGAGGGGCGCCTGGGTGGCTCAGTCCACTGTGCATCCGACTCTTGATTTTGGCTCAGGTCATGATCTCGTGGTTCATGGATTTGAGCCACACACTGGGCTCTGTGCTGACACACACATGGATTTCAGCCACAGCCTGCCTGGGATTCTCTCTCTCTCTCTGCCCCTTCCCTCACTCACTCTCGCTCTCTCTCAAAATAAACTTTAAAAAAAAGTATATAGAAACACAAATATACATGATAGAAGATACTGACTTTTTAACTGGGTGACCTTACAAGTTTGCTCTTCTAGGTCTTTCTAACATTCAAGGGTTCACATAAGTTAGTTTGCTTAACAGTTCACTTCTCACTCCAAGTCTTGACCTCAGTTTCACAAAACCATTGGCAGGAAGCTCTGACCTTTCAGGGGGTGGCACTCCTCAGCACTAGTCAAGTGGATGTGTGTTGTGAGTCAGACACACACAGAAGCAGGCAGCATCGTACCTTTCAAGAGAGTAGTACAGGAGTGGCTCAAGCATCCGACCCTCGGTTCCAACTCAGGTCATGATCCCAGTTTCATGAGTTCAAGTCCCTGGTCCCACTAACAGTGCAGAGCCTGCTTGGGATTCTCTCTCTCTCTCTCTCTCTCTCGCTCTCTCGCTCTCTCTCTCTCTCCCCTGCTCACGCTGTCTCTGGCTCTCTATAAATAAACCTACAATAAGTAAATAAATAAAAATAAAACAGTAGTGCAAAAGAAAAACGAGTGGACCCTTTCCTCCAAAGTCCCTTGTATTTGGAAACTCCCCTGTCCCACCCCAACTCGCACAGTTAACTACTACTAAAACAAGTAGGTTATTCATCCAATTGTTCTAGAAACATTACTCATAACAGACACAAAGTAGGAAAATCCAAATGTCCACTGACTGGTTGGAGGGATAAAGTGCGACACATCCATACAGTGAAATACCATTCCTCATTAAAAAGAAACGAACTACGTTTGTAACACAGATGCACCTCCAAAACACGATGCCACATGAAAGAAGTCAGACACCAAAGACTAGATTTTGTGTGATCCAATCCATATGAAACACTTAGAAAAGACAAAGTCCCAGAGACGGAAAGGAGCGTGGTGGTTGCGTGGAGCCGGGGGTGGCAACAGGAGGAACTGTGAAGAGGCACAGGAGATCTTACCCTAAACCTGGCCTGCGGCGTAAAAAGAAGATGTGGTCTTTGGCCCTGGTTCCTGGCACAGGCTCCTAAAATCTCTCGGGTGATAAGAGTGAACCCTGTAGGCTAAGGAGATGAGCTGGTGGGGCACCCTGAGGTAGCTGCAGGACGAGGGCTCGTGGCCAGAGACCAAGGGCACGATCGGAGGGTTAGAAGTCTCAGCCCAACCCCAGGAAGGAAAAAGGAGACTGGGTTACTCACCAGTAACCAAGGATTTACTCGGTCCTGCCTACACAGCAGGACCTCCGTAAAAGCCCCTAAATGGAGGGGTTCGGGAAGGTCAGTGACCACACTGAAGACCTGGGAATGTGGCACAGACCCCCTCCCACATACCTGCCCCGGGTATCTCTGCCCTTTGGCTGTCCCTAAGCCGTATCCTTTACGATAAACTGGTAACAGTGAGTGAAGTGTTTTGTGACTTCTGGGAGCCATTCTATGAACTACTGAACCTGAAGAGGCGGCTGCGAGAACCCCAGTTTAGAGCAGGGCAGTCAGAAGCTCAGGTGACAACCTCGATTTGTGACCAGTGTCTGACCTGAGGGCGGTCTTGGGGGCGAGCCCTTCACCTGTGGGTCTGCACGAACTCCGGGGACTTAGTGCCAAACTGAATTGTAGGACACCCAGTGCGTGTCCAGAGAGCAGGCAAGTCAGTTGGGGGCGGGGGGGCCTACACATTTCGTGCCAGAAATGTTGTAAAACAGCTCATTGCACAACTGAGTAAAATTACTAAAAATCGCTGGCTATACGCTTAGAATGGGTGAATTCCTCATTTCAAGGATGCTGACACTGAGGCTCAAAGAGGCAAGCAACTTAGCCAGGGGTCACACAGCTAGAAAGTGCCGAAGCCAAGATGGACACCCAGATGGGAGCCAGAGCCTGAAGTGTTTCTACTATGGCACAATAATACAATTCATTAAGACATAGCGGCGGGGGGGGCTCAATCACTTCATAATAAAAAAATAAATTGTTAACAAATTTGAAATAGACATTTAAATAATTTGGGAGTGCCCGGGTGGCTCAGTCAGTTAAGCGTTTGACTCTTAGTTTTGGCTCAGGTCATGATCTCACGGTTCATGAGTTCAAGCCCCACATCAGGTTCCATGCCTGCTTGGGATTCTCTCTCCCTCTCTCTCTGCCCCTCCCCTGCGCATGCTCATGCTCTCTCTCACTCTCTCATACTTAAAAAAAAAAAAAATTAAACCTTTTTAAGAAAGGAAAAACTAGCATTTGATTAAAAAAGAAAATAATCAAATCTAGGAGTCTAAAACGTTTACCTAATATCCAAAAGCAATTTTTGTTAACATGGACACACACTTTTTAAAGGGATAAATCTAAACTTTTGAAAAGAAAAAGACCAAATTCTGTCATGCTTTACATTTCTATGATGGATAATGGCTGGGCGTTCAATACACACACAATAGAGTTAACTTCAATTTATTAAATGGGACCAGAAGTGATTGTTGCTGCCTAGAAAAAGAATCTCAATAATTACACATTCCCCTCCAAAATGAAAGGTCAGGCTGTCCTACCCAGTGAAACTGTCACACGAGCCATTAGCCATTTAGGCCAGCGAAGTTCTATCTTCAGTGTTCTGATCAACTTTGAAAGCTGCTCTGAGTACCCATGGTGCCTTCCTCTTGCACGTCCGGGACAGGATGTGCCAGGAACAGACCCCACCTAGACAGGTGCAAACCACTGGCCCCAGCGAGTCCTTTAAAAGCAGACGCTGGCTCTGAGACACACTGTTCCTTTGTCATTTGGAACCTGCAGCTTCCTCCCTGTCAAATGCCCCAAGACAGCGACCCGAGCAAAAACTCAGACCAGCTGAGGTAACGCCACTCCTGGGATCCACTTTTGGTCTTGTACAAGAGGCAATCTTGGGGGTCCCTGAGCTGTCGTTTAACACATCCCCATTTTTGTGCTTTTCTTCAACAGCCCTTACTGGAATTCATTTCTTAAAGGCGACAATTCCTCTCCTGGGATTCATCGGCAAACAAAACAGGCTGACTGGTGAGGCCACCAGGGGAAGGCGAGAGGAGGGGTCTTCCAGCGTGAGCAATATTAGTATAATCCTAGCAAGACACCAAATAGACTTGGAATTAAACTCTGTGGATACCATAATGGGGTGATGGAGCAGGAGAAGAGAGTGAAGTCCTCACCTCCTAGGGTGGGAAGTCCCCTCCAGAGAACATCTAATATGTGGAACCAAGTAGACCCCGAAGCAGACCGTCGGCCAGCAGGAGAAAAGCCTGCCTTCCTGTCTTCCTAGGGCCGCTGGCGAGCATGGGGACAAGATGCTTTTGAAAGTCATACTGCAGTGAGCAGACAAGAACAACAAAAGCTATCTCTCTCAAAAAAAAAAACAAACAAACAAACAAACAAAAACCCAAGAGGCACCTGGGTGGCTCAGTCAGTTGCATCTGACTTTGGCTCAGGTCATGATCTCATGGTTTGTGAGTCTGAGCCCCATGTTGGGTCCTGTGCTGACAGCTCGGAACCTGGAGCCTGCTTCGAATTCTGTGTCTCCCTCTCTCTGCCCCTCCCCAACTCGTGCCCTATTGCTCTCTCAAAAATAAACAAACGTTAAAAAACAATTTTAAATAGCAAAAGCTAGTAATGTAGCAGTTGCTGATAACCTTAAACAGAAGACAGAGGGACAGAAGGAAAGCCCTGGACACCACTTACCTCACCAAGTCCCCCAGCGCTGCATGGTACCTGCCATTTCCCACCTTTGGTAGTGAGGAAACTGAGGCTCTGAGAGCCTAGGTCCATTTCCCAGGCCACACAGTCAGCCGGGGGCAGGATCTGACCCCAGAGCCCCAGGCATCCTGACCCGTGGTCTGCCCAACTGCGGGGCACGGGGCACAATCCTCTGTGGGTGAAAGTGCTGGGCGAAGACAACAGAGAACAACTTTATGGTTTTAAGATAAAAATGCCTCCACTCTCTAATGAACCACAACAGCTATTAACATTATTTCTTTCATAAGCACCGATAAAAACCTCTAGCAGGTGCCACATTCACGGCTCCAGGCCCTGTAAGGGGCAAGCTAATGACGCATTTAGTAACTCCCCTGGAGTTCCTTAACATTTCAAATGAAACGGACAGTCTTTCATGTGCTGTAAAAGAAAAACGTAGCGCAACAGGTGCATTAAAAGGCCATATTTTAAAAAGCATTTGTTTATAATTATCGGCATTTGTGCTTTAATCCAAGATGAAAATCCTTCTGCTTGACACGCTGAATTCCTCTCGAAGAAGGAAGTAAAAAAATGCAGTTTGCCTTGAAAACCCAACTACATTTTCAAACAGCCTGAGTTTCCCAACAGAACCCAAGTTTCCCTGATTGTGGACTATGAACAACAAACACCCTTCGCATTCTTTTTCAAAAGTTTATTGAATTTTTAGTAACCTCTATACCCAGTGTGGCTCCAACTCTCGACCCCGAGATCAAGAGTCGCATGTTCTACCGACTGAGCCCACCAGGCACCCCAACTCCCTTCTCTTTCTTAATCG
This sequence comes from Paradoxurus hermaphroditus, assembly GCA_004024585.1. Lineage (NCBI taxonomy): Eukaryota > Metazoa > Chordata > Mammalia > Carnivora > Viverridae > Paradoxurus > Paradoxurus hermaphroditus. Next base: position 15,485 of record PITB01024971.1, read on the forward strand.
AGAGCTGACTTTTCAGCTCTCAAAGGCCCCCCTGCTGCAGGAAGCCTGTGCTGACTGCACCAGGCACCGGGCACCAGCGACCAATGCCTTCTGAATGCCTGGAGCATTCGTTACACACAGTTGTCAGTTCTCTCAGTTCCTGCGTCGACAGAACAACTGCGTGAGCACCCGCCCACACCGATTACTGTGCTCGGAACAGATCGAGAAGAGCCCTGCTCTCCCGGATCTTACCCAACCGAATAAATACCAAGATATTATCAACTGTGGTGAGAATTATTGTGGAGATAAACCAGTTGATACCACTGAAAGTGACTGGGATGAGGGCGGTGGTCTGCTGATCAATGTTCAACCACCAGCACCGTGGTCGAGTTCAAGCTACAAACATGGCGTCACAACCGGGGCTGAGGAGGAGGTGTGGAGAGGTTCGCCGTTACAGCAGAGGTCCCCCACACAGGGAGAAGCCCTGCATAACCTCCAGAGCATAGAAAATACTAAAATGTAGTAAGATAATTAGGAAGCAATGAATATGGCATATTGATCGTCTTTGTCTTCAATGCGATTTACCTCATCGGAGCTTTATATAACTTTTTTTTTAACAATGACTATGCTTGCAACACTCTTGGAAATTTAATAACCGACTCCGGCAAGACAGGCAAGCTCCCACGTACCACACTAATAAGAGTGACAGAGAAGGGCCGTTCTGAGCAAGTGACTTTTGCAGTGAGACCAGAGAGAAGTGGAGGAGCCAGCCATGCCAAGATGTTGAGGTGGGAAGGGCCTTGGGCATGGAAGGGAGAGGAGGTCAGTGGGGCTGGAGTGCTAGGTGCAGGCGGCGCGTGGAGGGAGGCGGGTCTGGAAGCCAGGCAGAGGCCGGACCGTGCAGGGCTGTGTTCATGGCAGAGGTGACTTAGCTGACAGTCCCATGATAACAGGAAGCCACGGAGGGTTTTATTAGGCACCTCTGGGAGATCAGACCGCAGGAGGAACAAGAGCAGAAGCAGAGAGAGCACGTGGACAGCTGGAAGAGGGGTCCAGGAGACAGGATGAGAACTCCTAATACTCGTGGGCACTTTTGCCAACGCTAAGTTTTAAAGGGGCCGTTGTGGGGCTCCTGGGCGGCAGTCCGTTCAGCACCCGACTTCAGCTCAGGTCGTGACCTCACTCACAGTTCGGGAGTTTGAGCCCAAGTCGGGCTTGGTACTGACAGCTTAAAGCCTGCTTTGGATTCTCCCTCTCCCTCCCTTTCTCCTCTTCTCTCTCTCAAAAGTAAATATTAAAAAAAAAATAAAGGGGCCATTTGCATCTCTCTTGCCTGAGCCCCCAAAATGAATCACAGAGGGTAAGACTCTACTCCTAATTTGTTTAATGTTTATTTATTTTTGAGAGAGAGAGAGGGAGGGAGAGGGAGGGAGAAAGAGTGTGTGAGAGCTGGGGAGGGAGGGCAGAGAGGGAGACACAGAATCCCAAGCAGGCTCCAAGCTCTGAGCTGTCAGCACAGAGCCCAACGTGGGGCTTGAACCCACAACTGATGAGATCATGACCCAAGGCAAAGTCAGATGCTTAACCAACTAAGCCACCCAGGTGCCCCAACACTATTAAAAAAACTGGGGAATATCTGAGGGGCTTCAACAAGGTTACAGGGCATGTTAATGGTCGTGAGAGGGCTTGAATCAGTGAACTAAGGGACCATACATCCCACTTTCTCTGGGATTATCTGTTTTGCCTCTTGTATGAGTGTAATTAGTAATATCACCACCCTTCACTCTGAAAAGTCTCCCGTTTGAGATGTAAATACAGAATGAGGAAGGCAAGGAAGAACTATGTGAAGGCAATGTGGAATTGGAGGCATGGATAAGAACTCACGATTTCTAAAGTGTGTGTGTGTACGTGCACTTGTGTGTGCACATGTGTGCTGAGAGGGCCTAGAAGCAAAGACAGCCCAGAAGCAACAAGCACATCTCCAGCCCAAATCTTGGCCTCTAAAACCATTCCCCACAAAAAGGAACCAGAGGTCATGAGAGAAGTGGCTGATTTCAGGGCTGGAGTAGGGAAGGTCAAGATAAACCTGGAAACATCCTGTTAAGCCAGTAAAAAGGAACGTCCTTGAAACAATGATAAAGAATGTCAAAAGAAGGAATTTCCACTGGCCAAATCTGGGACAAGTGGGCACTTAAATGATTAAGGAGAGTAAAGAATTAGAAACCATTGGGATAGTTGGAAATCTACGGGGGGGTCCATACTGATAGGAAATAGAGATAAGTTAAAAAGTTAAAATTATATTTTCAGTAGAATGTTAACTGCCAACTGGTAAATCTGGAGAAGGTGGCGGATTTGTAAACCATCACTTTGCAACCTTCGAAGAAAAAAGTGGTTCTGGCAAGAATAGCTGAATGATGGTCCACGCATCTGGGGAAAATGTGGCTGAGAGGGGTACCCGTGTGATCTTCGAGTTGTCTCCCCGACGCTGCTCCTTAGATACGGGGAGACACAGTTCCTATACAGTGCAGGGGTCAGACAGCATCTAGGCTGGGTGGCAGAATTAGCATCTCTCAGGAGGGCGGGTGGACCTCGTGGGCCTGCAGACAGACGCCCTGAGAAGGCCACATCACTAGCGGGGTGACCCAACTAGGAATGCAAACCTGGAATCTAGCCAGGAGGAAATACCAATGAACCCAAAAAGGTAACCATTTCGTGGAAGGAGGACTAATTATCCCAAAAATCAACACCTGAAAGACGAGGGTGGAAGCAATGTCCCAGATCAGGGGAACCTCGGGAGGCAGGAAGGCACACTGCCCAGGGGTGGTCACAGACTAAATCCTAGGAGGAGGGAAACGCTGTAGAGGACGCGACCCGGTCAGGGGACCAGACGGAGACAGGGAAAGCATTAGGTGACTGACCAGATTAAAATAATCCAAGACAGTTGTAGTGGTGTTTAAAATACACATTCCCCCCAAAATGAATTAATTAATTAAATCAAGTCAAAGAGGCATCCCAGCTTGGACATTAAATTATAAAGCCACCATGACGGACCAAAGGGGAGAGGGACGACATGACCTGGTCCAGGCTGTCCCCAGTGAAACACAGCAGGTGGTGACTACAGCCCTCAGGGTGTCACAACATGTGATCATGTGTAACCCTCCGTCAGCAGAGGCAGGGGAAGAGAGACTGAAGGGTAAGGGAGGAACAGAGAGCACATGGCAAGGAAACACGATGAGGATCACTTGGTCACTAACCACACCCCCAACACTAACTTCACCTGTCACTGCTGCCTGCCCAAGGAACAGCTGGACACCAGGCTCAGCAGGATAACTGAGGCAGATTTAGTAGCAGCAGCCAGGAGGAAGTCTAACCTTGAACATGTGGCACCCAAACACAGTAACTCTTCAAATGAAATATAGAAACTGAGGCAAAAACTATCGACAAGTGAGGGTTTAATATATTTAAATTTAGCTATTTTGAGAGAGAGCAAGCACGTGGAGAAGGGACAGAGAGAGAGAATCCCAAGCAGGCTCCACACCGTCAGCACAGAGCCTAATGCAGGACTCGAACCTATGAACTGTGAGATCATGACCTGAGCCGAAATCAAGAGTCAGACATTTAATTGACTGAGTCACCCACGTAACCCTGACAAGTGAGATTCTTATTTTATCTTTTGAGGTGTGATCGACATGTGAAAAAGTGTATGTATTTCGTGTATACAACGCCAGGAGTTTGAGGATGACTATACGCCTGTGAAACCATCACCACCCTCAAGGCCACAAGCATATCCATCATCTTCCCAGGGCCCTCTCATGCCCTTTATCACTATTTCTGTGTGTGTGGGCGTGTGTGGGCGTGTGTGGGCACGTGGATGACAGGAACCCTGAACACCAGAGCTACCCTCCAGCAAGTGTAAGTCACAGCACACACTGGTAGCTAGAGACGCCATGCTGTACATTAGATCTCCGGGACTTGCTCATCCTGTTCAACTGGGACTTCGTACCTTTCAACCATCATCTCTATTCCCCTCTCCCCTCAACCCCTGGCAAACACCGCTCTACTCTCTGCTTCTATGGATTTGACTGTTTTAGATTCCACATATAAATGAGATGATACAGCATCCGTCTTTGTGTCGGGCTTATTTCACTTAGCAAGACATCCTCCAGGCCCATCCGTGTTATTGTAAATGGCAGGACTTGCTTGTCAGGCTGAATGATAACCCATTATCCACAGACATTTAGATTGTTTCCATATCTTCACTACTGTGAATAAGGCTGCAGTGAACACGGGCGCTCAGATGTCTCTTCAAGATTGTGACTTCAGTTTCTTTGAATAAATACCCCGAAGCGGGACTGTGATCATACTGTAGCTCTATTTTTAATTTTTTCAGGAACCTCCATACTGTTTTCCATAATGGCTACACCAATTTACATTCCCACCCACCGTGCACAAGGGTGCCCTTTTTTCCCCCATCCTCGCCAACACTTTTTCATAATGGCCTTGACTGTGCTGTCTCCCTTAACTGAATTCTCTGAAAGCCTTCCACATCGCTCACTTTTCTCCCTGAAATGCTCATATAATAGCCGTGCGCTGTAACAGGCTTAAGGTGATAGCTCACTGTGAGTTTGATCTGCATTTCTTATACCACTGCAGATTTTTCTAAAAATTATTTTATAATTTTTCTAATGTTTATTTTTGAGAGAGAGGGAGAGGGAGAGAGAGAGAGAGAGAGAGAGAGAGAGAGAGAGAGAAACAGAGTGGGGAAAAGACAAAAAGAGAAGCAAACATAGAATCCAAAGCAGGCTCCAGGCTCTGAGCTGTCAGCACAGAGCCCGACATTGGGCTCAAACTCATGAACCCATGAGATCATGACTGAGCCGAAGTCAAACACTTAACCAATTGAGCCCCCCAGGCGCCCCCACTGCAGATTTTTTAAATGGGGCAGGTCTATTTGTTGACAAAAAGGTAATAATATGGGGCACCTGGGTGACTCAGTCGGGTAAGCATCCGACTTCGTATCAGGTCATGATCTCTCCGTTCAAGGGTTCGAGCCCTGCATCGGGCTCTGTGCTGACAGCATGGAGCCTGCTTTGGATCCTCTGTCTCCCTCTCTCTTTGCCCCTCCCCAGCTTGCATGCACTCTCTCACTCTCTCAAAAATGAAGGAACAAAAAAAGAAGAAAGGTAATAATACCGCACAGTCATCAAGGATATGGACTTTGAAAGCAGACAAACCTGGGTTCAAATCCCATCTGGGTCACTTGCGGGCTGTGTGATCTTGGGTGAGGTAAGCCCAAATGGCTTTATCTGGTAATAAAAGAGTTATAGTCCACAGAGCCATCTTATGATAAGTGAAAGAGCTGAAAAAGAGAAAAAGGTGGGGATAGGTGGGTTGTTTTTTTTTAATGCTTCTGGGTATTTTCCATATTGACTGTGTTACTTTAGGGAAAACACAGCTGTAATCAGCTAAATAAATAAAAATTGTTTGTGTTCATACAGAAAGGCATAAAAGGACACACACTGAAGAGTTAAGAGTCATCACATCTGCAGTGATGTGCAGGAGACAAGAAAACCTGTTCCTTCTGCTTTACATATTTGGGTAGTATTTGAGCATGTTTTAACAGACATGCATATATTACTATTTTTTCATACCAAAAAAAAAAAAAAAGAACTATAAAAGAAATATAATCAGCATCTCTGTCACTGGGGCTTCAGTGAGTAAGGGCATTTGCAACAAGTAATGGCCTTGACTGTCCTGTCTCCCTTAACTGAATTCTCTGAAAGCCTTCCGCATTGCTCAGACATTTTGCTCCCTGAAATGCTCAGCTTTAACACAATTCTGAGTAGAAGTATGACCATGAGTCACAATTACAGGAAGGTCTTATAAATATTATGTAAAAATTACCTAAGGCAGCTTGGCTAAAACTTGCGCAAGCAGGAATGAATCACCCAAAACAGTAACTGGATGAGGGGGCTGAAGAGAGCTGAAACCCTCACGGGTAGTCTTGTTGAGTGTCTTCCCATGCCGCCCACATCCAGAACGTGTGGCTCGGTCCTTGCTCTCTGACCCAACAAGCTTGCCACTGTCACGGTAAGGAACGGCTGGGCCAGCTCCAACAGCCTGGCACATGAGGCCCTTCCCGGATTCTGAGATGCTGAGGCTGCCATCTTGAAGAATGGCGTCCTCCTGCATCCAAGTGGAGGTGATGAAGTGTATCGAGCCCAGTTTCATCAGGATAGTAGAAAACCCCAGTGGATGTCTGGCTGGAAACGTTTGCCAGGAGAGGGAGGCCTATTTATATCTGTGCTCATCCATCTAACCCTTCTTGGGATTTTCAGTAAAATCTCAACCCTCGGACTTCACCGGAAGCTTCCACTCCTTCCTTAAACCTTTGACCGCACTCAGCCACTTTCCTCCTCTGTCACTGCTTTTCCCAGCGGCCTCCCCAAAACCCACATCCAGCTTAAGCACAATATACAAAAACAGAATGAAGATAAACCCGTCTCCCCGAAAGCTAAGGTCTCTTTGGGCACTCTCTACTTTCTGCTATTTTACATCAAACCTGTCTTTCCCAAATTTTAGTTATATTTGTATCAGCTTCGTGGTGATCGCCAGATTTACAACCTGTCTTAAAACTGAGTCAACATCCATAAGAATGTATCTTGTTAAACTGAAATATTTTTTAATGGAAAATGGATGTCCGTTCCTAAGACTGCAAACCTGGTGCCACCCGGTTCCACCCGCTGTAGCAGGACAGGCTGAGTTTTGCGGCAGAAACAAGCAATTCCAAGTCCTCACGTCATGACACAGCAGAAAGTCACTTCATGACTGACCAAAGTTTATCGCCATCCGGACCACCCTCTCCGGGGCCGCAGTCCTCATTAGACCCAGGACTTCCAGGCTGCATCCACCTGGCACCCGCCAAATCCATGTGACTCCACAGTCACCAGCTGGAGGGCTGAGCACCCTACTGAAGGCTTTCTCATCTAAGTTCAAGCATGCCTTCTGCTCACATTTCATTGGCCAAAGCAGGTCATGTGACCACGCCTGACTTCAAGAGTACAGCAGATCGCGACCCTCCTGTGTGTCCAGAAGGAGACCAGACAGTGGTGAGTCATGGAAATGCCTGACCATAGAACTCATGAGAAGACAGTAAATCCAAAAACAAATATAGTAAGAACGAGCACTGTTACTAAATTCCAGCTGGATGCTGTTGCCTGCCAAGGAGAGAGGAGCCAGAGACAGGAAAGTGTTCCCACTGAATGCTACAAAGGACAGTAATCCCAAAAATAAGCACGATGAAAATTAACCAATAGCATTTTAAAGATGAAATATTCAAAGTGACTAGCACACTGCTTATGACTGAGGACTAACTGGATCACTTCAGTTATTATTCTTTCCATTCAGAGAAGGATGATGCCAATATTTACTGCAACAATTATGAACACTCTACAACACTGAAAAATTCATACGTGAAATGACAAAATGCAAAGCGCGGGAAAATGTAACGGAGATCATTGCTTCACAAAAACGTGTACTTGACAATGGAGTATTGTTCATAGCCTTAAAAAAGGAAGTCCTACCATCGGCAACAACATGGATGGACTTTGAGGGCATTATGCTAAGAGAAAAAATCAGACACAGAAAGACAAACTCTGCATGACCCCACTGATCCGTGGAATCTAAAATAGCCAAATTCACGGAGACGGCAAGCAGACTGGGGGCAACAAGGGGCTGGGGTTTGGGGGAAATGAGGAGCTGTTACTCAAAGGGCACAAAGTTGCACTTCCGTAGAAAGAAGTTCTAGAGATCCAACACACAGCACGGTGACTACAGGTGATAATACTGTATTGTATACTTGAAACCCGCTCGGATTAGATCTTATGTGCTTTCAAGACCAAAAAAAAAAAAAAAACAAAATGGTAGCTATGTGAGGTGATGGATGTATATGACCTTGACCATAGTCATTGTTTCATGATGTCTATGTCCATCAAAATATCGCATATACTATAAAACATAAGCAATTTTTATTTTTAAAATCTAAAAACAGAAAAATACATGCATGCGTAA
>PITB01024972.1:0-23459 GCA_004024585.1 Paradoxurus hermaphroditus
GGAGGAGGAGGAGGGGGAGGAGGAGGAAGGGGAGGAGGAGGGAGAATGAGAATGGGTTTGAATGTGACAGAGAAGGAAAAAAAAAAGCAGGAGAAAAAAAGCAGAGAACTGAGTTCTGACCTCAGGGTCAGAGACGCTGTCTGCCGCTGGGGTCCTCGGTGACCACCTGCTCTTGGGACGCTGCCTGGGAGCTCCGCGTGTTTTGCGAGACAGTATTCAGGGAGGCCACACACGGAAGCGAAGGCAACAGGTCCCTCCAGCCTCACTTCCCATGGATGCAAGGCCTCACATTTTCACTCGTGACTTTGTCTCGAGTGTATTGTGAATTGCGGGCGTCGGAAGGGTGAGTTCCGTGCAGGTAAACGCTTGCCACACGCCGCCCTCTTGGTGACCCAATTTTGGCATCCCTCCCTCGCCCCCGTTTTTTGAGCTGTAATTCAGTACCGGGGAATTCACCATTTTAAGGTGTCTCCAATGGTTTTCTCGTGCAGCCGTCACCCCTGACGGAACGCTTTCGTGGGCCCCCAAAGAACCGCACACCCTGTCCCTTCGCGTTCTCTCCGTCGCCCGGCCGCTGACGACCGCTGGGCCCCTTCTCGTCGCTCTGCATGAGCCCCTCCTGGGCGCTTCTGGGAACGGGCCGTGCGTCCTGTGGACCGGCCACGTTTCCGAGGCTCGGCCCCCACCCCCCGCGGCTAGTGGCCGCGGGATTGGACGGCGCGGCCCGGAGCGTCCGGGGAGGCAGGTGCCGGCGGCGGGGGCGGCGCGGAGGGCAGGGCCGGCGGGCGGGCGGGCGTGGCCCGGAGGGCCGGCGCCGCGGTCGCCGGCGGGCGCCCCCAGCGCGGGCATGGCGGGCCGGTGGCGGGCGCTGCTGCGCGCGGCCCGGCGCTACCCGTGGCCCACGAACGTGCTGCTCTACGCGGCGCTCTTCTCCGCCGGCGACGCGCTGCAGCAGCGGCTGCGGGGCGGCCCGGCCGACTGGCAGCAGACGCGGCGCGTGGCCACCGTGGCCGTGACCTTCCACGCCAACTTCAACTACGTGTGGCTGCGCGTGCTGGAGCGCGCGCTGCCCGGCCGTGCGCCGCGCGCCGTGCTGGCCAAGGTGCTGTGCGACCAGGCGATCGGCGGGCCCGTGGCGGTGTCGGCCTTCTATGCCGGTGAGCGGCCCCGGGCGGGGGCCGGAGCCATGGTCGGGGGACTGGCGGCCGGGGCTGGGATGGAGCCGGAGCCGGGGGCTCTGGGGCCGGACCCGGGCCGGAAGCCATGGGGTGGAGGTGGGGGCAGGATTTCAAGGGGCGGAGAGAGCGAGGACAGGGGCAGGAGGTCGAGATGCAGGAGCTGGTAAGTCGGGGGACCGGAGGTTAAGAGGGAGAAGTTGCGAGGTGGTGGCGGGAGAGGCGGAGAACTAGGAGGCCCGGGTCCAGGATCGGATTTGGGTCGCTGCGGTTGTGCGCAATCAGGTGGGTGGAGGTTTCAGGGAGGCTGGGAAGTCGGCTAGACCTGGGGGGAAGCAGGATCGGGGGGCCTTTTCCCCCTGGAAAAGGTCCGCATAAATGTCTAGGAGATCACAGCTCGTGGCCATGGGGGCTGCAACCCCCGGGGCCTGGTTGTGGGACAGGGCGGTCCTGCTCCTGGGAAAACCCATGCTCGGGGCTACGCGCGGACACTCCCTTCCAACACACCAATGAAATGGGAGGGGACTGGGGACCACGGGCGCAGAGCAGGTGGAACAGAGTCTCCCCCGAAAATTCATGCTCAAGGCCTTAGTCCTGCGTTGGTAACGAGATTTTCCTGTGGGGGTCCCATCCGTATGTAAAAAAGCCACAGAAAATGTGAAGGGACCTTGAATCCTGCCAAAGAGAACTCTGCACCTATGAAAAGACCTAGGGGGCCCTTCCTCAGAAAATCACCCTGGGTCCTAAAGGCCTGATCCGGAAACCTTCCATAGGGCCTTGAATGCCAAAAACAGCGGGAGGGGCTCTGGAGCCTCTGTGCTCCTAGCAGTTTCTCTAGCGGGAGAGGGCAAGGGCTGGGGAGTGGCACCAGTTTCGTAAGAAAATCCAAGGGTCCTAGGCCTGGCCTTGGCATGGGGATAACAGATCCCTCCAAGAAGGTCTTCTTTTCAGCGGCTGTTGGTGACTGCTCTTGGTGCCTTCTAAACCGGGTCGTGGGACTCACGAGACCGACACTGCCCCTGTGGATCTAATTTTGGGGAGCCAGATTCGGTTCCTTTTCTCACAAACCCCAGGGGAAGCAGGAAGGGCCTTGTTGCCCACTGCGGGCTCAGCCATATGGCCGATGGAGTCAGCGGGTCAGGGAGATAGAGGGCCCGAGAGCAGGTGCCGCCGGATGCCTGGTACCACGCGGTGTGACTTCCATGCCACGTTGGCAAGGAGGCTCCTCATGCCCATTACTGCAGTGGCCTTGAACGCTGGTGAGGATTTGGGACCCAGGGGCTGGGCCTTTGGGAACTAGATTCCCATTCTTATCTTCTGACAACCCAGTGAGGCAGGTCCTCTTCGTTATTGCTGTGCTAAGGAGGAGAAAACTGAGATTAAGGGGGTTAACTTAAAGTGACTTGCCCAAAGACAGCATAATCCATACCGTCTTCTTCTTCTTTTATTTTTTTAAATTTTTTAACGCTTATTTATTTTTGAGAGACAGAGACAAACAGAGTGTGAGTGAGGGAGGGGCAGAAAGAAAGGGAGACACAGCATCCAAAGCAGGCTCCAGGTTCCGAGCTGTCAGCACAGAGCCCAACGTGGGGCTCGAACCCATGAGCCGTGAGATCATGACCTGAGCCAAAGTCGGACGCTTCACCGACTGAGCCACCCAGGCGCCCCCATACTGTGTTCTTCATCCTGAGTGTTGTCACTCGGGGTGAAACCAGAAGGAAGCCTTGGTAACCAGGCTCCAGGAGGCCTGTGGTTGGTTCAAGTCTAGCTCCCGACATGGATCCCTACCCAGATGGCGGCTTTGTTTTGCTTTGTAGATTTCTGGCCCGATTTCCCTTTCCTCGTGTGAAAGTGCAGGTGGGAGGAGTGGGTTGGATGTTTGTTCCAGGCATTTCCAACCTGGAAATTGCCTATATCGGATGCTTCTCTGTGCTGGGGCCACCTTGGGGAGCTGGGATTATGACGGAGAGGTCGCACCTGGGTTGGACGTGGTACAACATTAACCTCCCTAAGCTGGTCTTTCCGCTTCTGTAACTACCAACCTCGGCGATTGCTGGGGAGGGCAGTCAAGTGAAATAAGGCACATAAAAAGTGCTTAACGCTTAATTAGTGCTGGGTAAGTGGAACCCGGTATTACCAATACTTGCATGCAAGGGTATTCTTGTAAATCCTGTTCTAAGAATTTCTTGCAATAGGCTAAAAAAAAAACAACCCTCTTCTTTCCCCTTCCTCCTAATCAGATTTGAAGGAGAATTTTTAAAGCACTTTTATTTTTATTCCTTCCTAAAAATAGGAGGATTTTGTCTTTGCTCCTGAATTTCTTTTCAGGGTTGTTGAACATGCAAAGTTTTCAGAATGTTTTCAGGAAGGCTCAAGTGGTGTTCTGGCTTTCAGATTCTGATTGGAATAATGACCAGGAATAATTCTAATTAGAATATTGAGGGGAACTTCGTCATTGCCAGAGCACCCAGGGTCCATCAGCCATTTTTTTTAAAGAAGGAAATTAAATATTTGTTAATTTATTAATTACTTTTTAGCGTTTTTATTTGTTTTGAGACAGAGAGGGAAGCTCACGTGTGCACAACCATGAGCAGGAGAGGGGCAGAGAGAGAGGGAGAGAGAATCCCAAGCAGGGTCCTCCCCGCCCCCTCACGTCAGCCTAGAGCCCAACACGGGGCTTGATCTCACAAACCATAAGATCATGATCCGAGTGAATTCAAGAGCTGGATGCTTAACTGACTGAGCCACCCAGGTGCCCCTATATTTTTAAAATTTTACACATTTTACAAAGTGTTTGGAAGGCAGAGAAGTCACCAATCATCCTGCTATCTCAATACTGTGAATTCTCTTAAAATTAAAAAAATATACATTTTTCTGGTATCACTTTTGTACTCTGCTATTCTCACTTTGTATTTATCATTCCTTTAAGATTTAGTTTTATTTATGTAGTTTTATTTATTTATCTTAAGACTTATCTAGTTTTACTTTGTTTTTAAAAATGTTTATTTTGAGAGAGAGAGAGAGAGAAGACGTGCAGGGGAGAGGCCGAGAGAGAAGGAGAGAGAATCCCAAGTAGGTCCTTGCTGTCAGCCTGGACCCCGACTTGGAGCTCGATCCCACACACCATGAAATTATGACCTGAGCCAAAATCAAGAGTTGGATGCCGAACCCAATGAGCCATTCCGGTGCCCAAAGAATTATCTAGTTTTAGAATAGAGGTTATGTTGTTTTCACTGTTGGCTCAGAAGTACCGCTGGTTACTCTGCATATTGAAATAGGAAACTTGAACTATTATACAGTATTCTTCCTACTGAATCTTTCAAAAATTCTTTGGGTGTGTGTCTTTACAAATAGGCATGAGTATTCTACAGGGAAAGGATGACATATTTTTGGACCTGAAACAGAAATTCTGGAATACATACAAGGTAAGACAGACTTTTGAAAAGGTGACCCGGATCTTTTCGTATGTTGGTAACATTACGTACATTTTAAGAAAACTCTTCTTAAGTTAGGGCTCCCGCTGCTTGGCACAAGGGGACGCTATTTGGATGGAGAGATCTAAAAAGTGTTTTGCGAGATGAATGAGGGAGAAACTTGAAGGGTGTCTCTAGGCCGGGAGCGTCTATACACAAGTGTCTCTGGATTTTAGTCAATGTTCACAATGAGTCCCGTTTTTAAAATTTACTCCTATTACGATTACAGTTTATTTAGTGAATTTTGGCGCCGAAGAGGTTGGTGCATGCCAGGAAGAGGAAAACATGAGTTATTAATGGAATCGTGCCCATTCAGAGTGTCCCCAGGTGTACATTCAGCTGAGTCCCTGCGAAGGATAATGTTTCCCGAGATGACTTTTAGGCTCGAAGCACTGAATCACCTGTTGCGCTGTTTGCTCAATACAAATATACACAACCCAGTCCAACAGATATTTATTGAGCTGTTCAATGAAGATTTGTCGAGCAGTATCCGTAAGGCCTGGCAACATCAGGGGTGCTTTCCATCTCTGGCCTAGAGCGTGTTTGATTTTATTAATCCCAATTAAGTGCGTTTTCAGGATTGCTGAATATATACAGACTGGCCCTGGGCTTCACATGTATTTAATTCCCTGTTAGGAGCGGTGCCAAGCCACACCGGGCTATTGCCCGGACTGCTTCTGGCATCTTCTATGGAGTAATACTGAGCCCTGGAATCAGCATTGCCTGCTTGATGGTTGGCGGATGACAGGGAGGATAGAAGCTGTGTGCTCTCTTCCCCCCATCCCCCCCCCCACGCCCCGTGACTCTATGCTTGGGGACAATTTCTTCTCCTTTAAGGGGAAAGAGTATTTGTATAAGGAGTTCTTATTATTTTCCCTTGGGGCAGAAATCGTGAGCCTGTCGTGACTCACAAATCCAAATGTGATTTTCTTCTGCTTTATTTTGGAAAAAGAAACAAGTTTGCCCATTATGTCATAGATCCTATGGAGGTATCTACATCTGACATTAAAAAAAAAAAAAAGAGAGAGCAAGCGAGCAGAATTTCAGATTTTCCTCCCTTAACGAAGACACACAGGCTACCTTTTTGGGTGTTGAATGCCATGCCAGGAAACCTAAGTGTCAGGAATAGTGGCAGGAGAAACCAGCTAGAAGGTTGTTGTAACCAAGGTCATGTTAGAAACAGAGAATGGCGGGGGAGCGCCTGGGCGGCTCAGTCGGTTAAGCGTTGGACTCTTGATCTCGGCTCAGGTCATGATCTCACAGTTCAGAACATCTAGCCCCAAGCTGTCAGTGCGAAACCTGCTTGTGATTCTCTCTCCCCCACTCTCTCTGCCCTTCCCCCACTCATGCTCTCAAAATAAATTAAAAAAATAAAAAAATAAGACTGACAGGAGAGCTATTTAGGAGGCAGAAGTTGTCCCTCGGGGTTAATGATTGGTGGCCGGGGTAATGGGGCGAGGACACGTCTAGGATGGCCCACAGGTTTCTACCGTGAGTACCTGCATGGGCGGAGACTCACCACCTGAAATAGTGCATAGAGGATGGTGAGCTGATTGGAGAAAAAAGATACGAGTTCGGTTTCAAGAAATATTGAATTCTAGATGCCGTTAGAATACCCAAAGGGAGATTTCCAGATGCACAGAGGAGAGCCCCGAGCTAGGGATGTCAGATATGGGAGAAACTCGGTTAAAACCAGGCTCTCGAGCCAAGCTTGATGGATGAAACCAAGAGCACAAACATTAGGAGCTGGAAGACAAGAAGCATCCAAAAAGAATCTGTCACAAAAGCCTTTCTTGTAGCCCAAGGGATATGTGAGTGAGAGTAGAATTGCTTTTCTGTTGCCGAAGAATCAACCCCGCGCCCAATCCAAGTTCTTTGGGTGAAGTTGGAAAGAACACGCCTCGTTTATTTGTTGTTTACATGTAGGTAGTACTGGAGTTTTTGGTTTGTGTGCTTTGTATAGGTGGCGGGCCATTTCTGTCTCCTCTCACCAGCTGCAATATGGCGGCTCAGGTATCTTTCCCTCTTAGAAATGTATCTCGTATTACAGTCTTCTCTTTATTATGGGTTTTTATTTTTGTTTTTGAAATTTTTTATGTTCATTTATTTTTGAGAGAGAGAGAGAGGGAGCGCGCGAGCAAGCGGGGCAGGGGCAGAGAGAGGGGGAGACACCGAATCTGAAGCAGGCTCCAGGCTCTGAGCTGCCAGCACAGAGCCTGACGCGGGGCTCGAACTCACGAACCGTGAGATCATGACCTGAGCCGAAGTCAGAAACTTGACCCACTGAGCCACCCAGGTGCCCCATCTTTTATAGGTTTTTAAAGCTTTACCTTGGAAATGATTTCAAGCTGACAGAAGAATAACAAGAATAGTTCAAAGAATGCCTTTTACCCATATTCACCTACAGTTAACATTTTGTCCATTCGTTTTATTATTTCCTGGCTCTATCCACCTATCCATCGATTTTCCTATCGGTTTCTCTGAATCATTTGAGGGTAAATTACAGACAGAATTACCCTTTACCCCTTGATACTTAAGTATCTATCTTCTACGAATAAATATGGTCTTTCACATAACCACAGCAAAGTAAGCAACTTCAATGCATTGAACGACGGTAATAACCCCTTTATCTCATCCACCAACGTTACGCCATGTTTGTCAATTCACTATTTAATGGTCTTTATAGCATGTCTTTTCCTCTCAAAAGGTATAGGATACAGTCTAGGGTCGGGTAGTGCATTTAGTTTCCTGTCTCTTTATTCTCCATTAATTGAGAAAATTTCCTCAGGCTTCTTTTGTCTATTACAACACTGGTACATATTTTTAAAAAATTAATTAATTTTTTTTTTTTTGAGAGGCAGAATGCGAGTGGGGAAGGGGCCGAGAGAGAAAGACGGAGACGTAGAACCCGAAGCAGGCTCTAGGAAGCTTGAACTCAGGAGCCATGAGATCGTGACCTGAGCCAAAGTTGGATACTGAACTGACTGAGACGCCTAGGCGCCCCTCAACGCTGATATTTTTTAAGAATACAGTTCAGCTCCCCCGCTTAAAAAATAACAGCAATAAAAACCCATAACAAAGCATTCCTTTTTTAAGGGTATTTTGTAATACACAAGAATGTCAGTCAAACTTATTCTATAGCAAGAGACAGATGAATGTATTATTTGCCTTCAGTCTATTTACAAAACCCCCCCCAAACGTTTTAGATAAAATTAGAGTCCCCTCTGGCTCTCACCGTGTGACATGGTAGAATACGTTATTAACAAATCATTCCGTGAAGAATGAAAAATTTTAAACTACCGATGATCCTTTTATAAATATATTCCTGGGGTATCTGGGTGGCTCAGTCGGTTCAGCGTCCAACCCTTGACTTCAGCTCAGGTCCTGATTTCAGGGTGGTGGGTTGGAGATCCGCGTTGGCTCTGCCCTCGAGCCTGCTTACGATTCTCTCTGCCCCTCTCCCCCACTAGTGTTCTCTGTCTCTCTTTAAAAAAAGAATACACACACGCATACACACACACACACATATCCACACACACATATACACACACATACATTCCTACAGCAGTTGCTTGGGCTAGCAGGAAAACCACAAGGTATAAATATATGTTATTATTTTGAAAGTGGCCAAGAGAAACGGTACTGATTCCGCTGGTCTTCTCATTCTGGGTCTGTGAGGAGGACTAATATAAACATCTCGTACCTCAACACTCTTTGCCCAGCTCTTACCCTCTTCTGGTTGAGAGACTTTAAGTAGTGTGATTTAATCGGCTTAGCAGGAAACATAGTCTCATCTCCACGTTCTATCAGCGTGGTATTTCTTAATCTTCATAGCATGAGCTGTGGGATTGCGTGTGTGCGCGCGTCTGTGTGTGTGTGTGTGTGTGTGTGTGTGTGTGTGTGTGTGTGATTAAAACGCTTTCTAATGAAGTTTTTCTTTATTCCAGAGCGGCCTGCTGTACTGGCCCTTTGTGCAGGTGAGTGTCGGCCGACTCAGCAGGCTAATTCCTGGCTGTGGTTTGTGCACAGCCCTAGCGGACTTTTTCTTTCTGTTACAGCTGACCAACTTCAGCCTGGTTCCTACTCACTGGAGGACAGCTTACACTGGACTCTGTGGTTTCCTGTGGGCGACCTTCCTTTGCTTTTCACAGCAAAGCGGCGACGGCACGTTCAAGTCCGCTTTCGCCTTCCTTCATGTAAAGGAGGCCGGTGTGGTTGAAAGGCCCCCAGAGAAATGAGAAGCTGAGGACACCCTGAAAATGCGGATTTTTTTTTTTAATGCAGTGAATTGCTTGCAGATAAGAGTCTATGTGCTCCGTTTTGGAGAATTACTATTGCATAGACCCAACTGGTTAATTATCAGTGAGTACTCTAAACTGTCTTCAGACCTTCTTTCCCCATGCTAGTCTGAAAGTGTCACTTCTCCGTTCACGTCTCTAATACTTTGGTGACTACTGGTAACAGTGCCATCACGGCATTTTGCGATTATTACGATTTCTCTTCTAATATTTTAAATCCAGTTGATTTAAAGAATCCATTTTGCTTCTAAAGTCTCAGGTTGTCTCCTAAACACTTTGGATCAGTTGAACTTTTAAACCAGAAATAGTCCTTATATATGTAAATTTGTATTTATATAGAGCTCAATCAAGGAGAAGATTGAATAACCAGATTTTTTTTTCTGGAAATACTTTCTATAATTATTTTTACCCTGACGCTAAGTTCTGTGAGTACAATTTATGCCATCAAATAATAATAATAATAATAATAATAATGATAATAATAAATGTGATTGGTGTGTCCTGTCTAGAAATGTATTTCACGGATGCCTTCCACTATTGTAATTTTGAAAAATTTTTTTAACGTTTATTTAGTTTTGAGGGCAGAGAGAGAGAGGGAGACACAGAATCCGAGGCAGGATCCAGTCTCTGAGCTGTCAGTACAGAGCCTGACACAGGGCTCAAGCTCACGGACAATGAGATCATGACATGAGCTGAGGCTGGATGCTTAACTGACAGAGCCACCCAGGTGCCCCTCACTAATATTGTAATTTTGAAGTTAAGCACTTTTTTAGTTAATGTGTTCTAGTTGACTGAAGTACCCCGTCCCTGTATTCTAGACTTCAGAAATATGCACAATATCTGGCTTCCTAAAGAAAAAGATCAAGGGGAGCCTTGGCGGCTCAGTTGGTGAAGCGCCAGCTTTGCTCAGGTCATGATCTCACGGTCTGTGGGTTCAGGCCCCGCCTTGGGCTCTGTGCTGACAGCTCAGAGCCTGGAGCCTGCTTCTGATTCTGTCTCCTTCTCTCTCTGCTCCTCGCCTGCTCACACTCTTTCTCAAAAATAAAATAAACATTAAAAAATTAAAAAAAAAAAAAAGAAATATGTTGAGTGAAGTTTCTTTTCTAGGAAAATGAACAAATTTTCTTCCTCCGGAAGGAAAAACTCTATTCCATAGGTTTCCCAGGAAAATGGTTATCCCAAATTTCACACCGATGTTATATTTTTAAAAATCAGTGCTTTCAAATAAATCTTTACTGGCGATCTTAAGTTGTGTGTGTGTGTTTTTTTTTTAATCTTTATTTTTGAGAGAGGGAGAGAGAGACAGATAGAGTGCAAGTAGGGGAGAAACAGAGAGAGAGAAGGAGACACAGAATCCAAAGCAGGCTCCAGGCTCTGAGCTGTCAGCACAGAGCCCAACATGACACAGGGCTTGAACTCACAGAACTGCAAGATCAGGACCTGAGCTGAAGTGGGCCGCTTAACCGACTGAGCCTCCCGGGTGCCCTCTCTTCATCAGCATTCTTTAAGGCAGGTATGAGAGACTTGATCCGGACTTTCCGATTTACTCAGTTTGTCTAACCTCGAAACCAGCGGGTCTAAAAAGGCTGTGGACGTCCCAAGAAGTTTCAGCAAACGTCACCTAAAAATTGCGCCCAAATGCCACTGCTCCCAGTGGAGTCATTCACGAGTGTTAAGATGGGACGCGCTGAAATGTTCATGCATTTATCTTGAGAATTTGTGTTTAAGATTAATTTAAGAACGTGCACTTAAAAATTTTAAGCATGTAATTTATATAATTTGTAATATAAATGCATATAAGTCCTAAGTATATAATGTGTAAGTATATGATTTATTTGAATTTACTAGGTATTAATATAGTTTACATTATTGGGAGAATGGTGAGGACGTTTCTAGATAGCTTAATTCTAAAATTTGTTACAGTCTTTGCATTGTTTTGAAAGTAGTTATTACAACAGCTATTTCATAATATGTAAGACAGATTTTGTCATCGAAAAAGTATATGTAGGGTAACGATGAGAAACTACTGCCTGGTGATCTTCTAGACGCGCTGCACCTTTACTTTTGAGATGGAAGGATAGTGTTTGCATTTTGTATGGCAGTAATTGGGAACACAGGGGCGCCCAGGGGGCTCCGTTGGTTAAGCATCTGACTTTGTCAGCTGTGCTGACAGCTCAGAGCCTGGAGCCTGCTTCAGATTCTGTGCCTCCCTCTCTGCCCCTCCCCCGCTTGCACTCTGTCTCTCTCTCTCTCAAAAATAAAGAAATATTTTAAAAAATTTTTAAAAAGGAAGTAACTGGAACACAGGCCTTGTGTGCACTGTCAAGGGGGGAAAAGCTTACTATTCATAAATGAGTATGATAATCTTCGCCGTGCTGCCCTGTGCCGTAGAGAACACATAGCATGATGTATTCTCTCCATTTTTGCAAGTGATACACTTCTGATTTCTATGCAATAGTGCTTTTGTGTTTTAGTGTGAGAAATGAGAATTACTCCAAGTAATGCAAAGTTTGTCTGTTTTTAAATGCTGCCAGGGCTCCCTGGTGACTCAGTCTGTTAAGAGTCTGACTCGATTTTGGCTCAGGTCAGGAACTTAACAGTTTGTGAGTTCGAGCCCCGCATTGGGCTCTGTGCTGACGGCGTGGAGCCTGCTTGTGATTCTCTTGCTCCCTCTCTCTCTGCCCCTTCCCCATTCTCTCTCCCTCCCTCTCTCAAAAATAAATATTCAAAAAATATAAAACGCTTCCACTCTTGGTAAACCCTAAACCTTCCCAGGTTTGGAACTGAACAGGTGGCCCCCACCATTCCTCCTGATTTTCTCATTCTGGAAGATTTCTTTAACTCCGTTCTGTGTTGCCCCACTGTGTTCTTCTGGCCCTGTGCTTGCTCGGGCAAAGGCCGAACCTATAATTCGTTTCTGTTAACAGACCTGAGACAGACCAGATTTTCAAAGACAACTTTACCTAATGCGTGTAGAAAACAAAAGGGAAATTTGAAAGGGGAATCTGAAAATGTCAAAAGCATATTTTTTAAAGAAAGATGCAGAAGGGTATATGACACGACACTATTATTTTATTTTATTTTTTTAGTGTTTATTTTATTTTTTTTTTATTTTTGAGAGAAAGCACAAGTGAGGGAGGGACAGAGAGAGAGGGAGACAGAATCTGAAGCAGGCTCCAGGCTCAGCTGTCACAGCAGAACCCAAAGTGGGGATCGAACTCGCGAATTTAGAGATCATGACCTGAGCTGAAGTTGGATGCTTAACCGACTGAGCCATCCAGGTGCCCCTGTTGAAACCATTTTTTTAATAAAAAGTTTACAGTATACTGAATTCTTTTAAAAATTTTTTTCCTGTTTATTTATTTTTGAGAGAGAGAGGGAGAGAAAGAACCAAAGTGAGGGGGGGAAGCTGAGAGAGAGAGGGAATCCCAAGTGGGGCTCAAAGTCATGACCCATGAGATCATGACCTGAGCCAAAACCAAGAGTTGGACATTTAACCGACTGAGCCATCAAGGCGCCCCCAGAATACTGAATTCTGGTCCTCTCATGAGTTACTTTGAACTCAGGGATCACAAATCCTGTCCCATGTCCAGGCATTTGGGGTGGTTACCCTGTGGCTCAAATAGCACCTCCCAGCATTCCTTTTTTCTGACCCCCTGCTTGTCAGTGTTTGATGACACCACTGACCACCACCACCGGGGAGCTGTCACTTTGGCCCTGTTACCATTAAAATCAAGGGTGCCTGAGTCCTGTCTTATTGGATGCCTGGTTTCCATTTCCAGTCTTGGAGCCAGGCCTCTTACCCAGGTAACTGGGAAATTATTTCCCAGTCCGGGGGAGATCTTTCCTTCCATACTAATGGATATGACCATTCTTACTGTCCACCAGTATAACCATAACAGACACAATAACCCTAATCCTAACCTTCATGTAAGATGCAGGTTATATTCATGTAATTATCAACAAATGTTATTAAATGGCTAGTGTAGGGATGTAAAGAGGACAAACAATGTGACGATAACTGTGTGGAAAGAATCACGGTCTACTTGGGAGTAAAGTAAAAAAAAATGATAATCAATTTCTCCGCACGTCTATCCAATCCATCACTGAGTGCTTGAGCAGCATCTACGACAAGTGGCCAGTGGGAAGCTTGGATATTATGCAAATGAAGCCACCCAGTCATAGGTTAGTGGCATAGCAGCAGGTACTTTGAAATTGTGGTGTCCTGAGTAATCCAGGGAGGCTTCCTGGAGGAGATCCCTAAGCTGGGTCCCAAAAGATGGACAGTCACAAGACTAACGTTCTGCCAAGTGGAATGATGAGTGTAGGATCAGATGGGATCAGGTCTTGAAAGACAAAGCAAGAAAAGTTTCTATATTATTTTATTTTATTTGAGAGAGAGTGGGAGTGAGGAAGAGGAGCAGAGGAAGAGAGAGCCACGCTGAGTGTGCAGCCGGACACGGGGCTTGATCCTACGTCCCTGGGATCATGACTTGAGCCGAAATCAAGAGTTGGGTGTTCAACCGACTGAGCCACTCAGGCGCCCCAAGAAAAGGCCTTTCAGTCTTAACCTAGAGGGAAATATCCACTGACCCCTCCTCACCTTTGGATAACGTACATGCTTCTAGCCAGCCTACTCGTATTTAAAAACCCTGCATGATTTTCAATTTATTGGCCTTTTTCATTTGTAGGAAAATTAATAAAAGTGATTCCCTTTTTTCCATATCATGGTTTGGGGAGGAATTGGGCAGTGTGAAAGTCTGCATATGTTTAAATTTTCTAATGACAAGTTTGAGAGGAGCAGGTGAAAATATTTCCTCAAAATCCGTGCAGTCAGGCAATTCGTAGACAAAGGAATCGCTCACTTGCCCACCATACAGCCAGTGAATTCGGCCTTTAGGGGGTTGGACAAATGAAGGACGCTTTAGGAAAACATTTTCTGATTTGTATGGATACTTTTCAGGCCAGAATAAAAGCTGTTCCACGAATGAAAGGAATTTTAACCACTAAATGATATAGTTCAAAGAGGGTGGGGCACCTGGGTGGCTCAGTTGGTTGAGTGTCCAACTTCGGCTCAGGGAATGAGCTCGTGGTTTGTGGGTTCGAGCCCCGTGTCGGGCTCTGTGCTGACGGCTCAGAGCCTGGAGCCTGCTTCGGATCTGTGTCTTCCCCCGCTCATGTTCTTTCTCTCTCTGTCTCAAAAATAAACAAAAACTAAAGAACAAAAACAAAAATCAAAAAACCAAACAAACCAACGAGGAAAATATTTAACATTGCAGGACTTCGTTAATAATTACAAGTCTGTTTTTTAATACTTTGAAGAAAAATTTATTTCTTTTACAATAAAACTGAAGATAAAGAGATTTAACTTTGGTATTTGAGGTTGTACCTAGATAGGGTTGCCAGACCACTGCAATAACCACAACCAACCAAATTAGATGTAGGTAGGCTCTTCAACTGAGGTACGTTACCCAAAACTACAATTTCTAACTCACGTATCTTTGCAACATACTTTATTTGTTTACTGTTTTTCTTCCAAAGATTGTCATCCTTTAGAATCTGTTTGAAGCTTTCAAGAAACCTTTTTTTTACGTGGGCAATTTAGGTTTAGTTCAGTGGAATTTTGTGGATTTCTACAGAGTAGGTACCAAACCAAATTCTATCCAGAACATAGTCGACAATATATTCTGGAGGCAGCTTGCATTCAGAAATTAGGTTTGTCTTCTGAAAGTCTTAGAAAGTTAGGAGATTTTTGTGCCTGAAGATTTAGACTTTGCATTGGCTCCATTCAATCTAGTTTTACTCATAACGTTTGGAATCTAAAGGAAACAAATGACAAAAAATGCGATTTAAAAACTTTTGAAAATTTCCTTTTAACACTGTTTATGGCCAATGAATGAAAGGGGAAATCGGAGTTTAAGGATCAAGAATGCACGTGGAGTTTAAAGATAATAGGGGCGCCTGTGTGGCTCAGTTGGTTGAGCGTCTGACTTCGGCCCAGGTCATGAGCTCACAGTTCTCAGGTTCGAGCCCTGCGTCGGGCTCCGTGCTGACAGCTCAGAGCCTGGAGCCTGCTTCGGATTCTGTGTCTCCCTCTCTCTCTGCCCCTCCCCTGCTCATGCACATGCTCTCTCTCTCAAAATAAATAAACTTTAGATAAAGATAACAGATAAAGAGCTGTTGAACAGCTGTTTGAACAGTAGCCAACCAAGTGAATAGAAGAGAGTGGTTAGTAGTTGAGTAACGTTTTGGATATATATCAATTAAAAGCTTTCCTTTTCCTAGTTCTCTTCCCCTTTGTAAGTCTGTCTTTCCTTAAATCTTTATTCGCCCACGTATTCTTCTTTCTCTGTCGAATGGCCGTACCTAACCCCCTTCTGTCCTTCACTCCCTCCCCCCAACCATGACCACCCACACACTCCAGGACAGAATAGCTGTGATGAGGTTGGAGACCGGAGCAGTTCAATGGCAGGGCAGCCATGCTTTAGAGAGACGGTAGCAGAGACCCCCCTCTTTGGATCAGCAATTAGGGAGAATTTTGAAGCGAGTAAACATTCTGGAGACAGCTTCCGTTTGAACTCAGGTTCACGTTCTGAAAGTAGGAGAAAGTTAATGGATTCTTGTGCCTGAAGATCGAGACCCTGCCTTGCTCTCTTCCCTCCAGGTGCCCTTGTCCTGCCTCCTCTCCAGCTATAATGCTGTATCTTCCAAATCAGTTCTTGTTTCCTTTCCTTGCCTCTCAAAACAAAACTCCCATTCTCTTCCTGTGGCTGATTTCAGGTAGATGCAGAAAAGGAGTTTATTAAACTAATTTCCTGAGATGTAGATGAGAGCCTTTCTAGCTGAGTTTTTTATTTTTTTTGCTAACACAAATCTCTGGATGGAGTTTCAAAAACAATTGCTGTGGTTCAAAGAGGTGGAGAGAAGAGGATGTATTTTTGGCAGAAGACTTCTGATATGCCGTCCACTTCCCATCGCTTAAAACCAGCAGAGCCAAGGTCATCGTAATGTACAGTGAACCTTCCAGAATGAGTGGTCATTATCTATTTGCTTATTTGTGTTCGCTACCAGATGGTGAGAGTCTGGAGGGAGGGAATATACTTCTTTTTTTAAAGCTTATTTATATATTTTGAGAGAGACAGAGTATGAGTGGGGGAGGGGCAGAGAAACAGGGAGAATCTCAAGCAGGCTCCATGCTCTCAGCGCCGAGCCCATGCAGGGCTCCAGCTTGGAAAACCATAGGATCATGACGTGAGCTGAAATCAAGAGTCGGATGCTTAACTTATAAATAAGAATCTATTTCTTATTTATATTTGTATCTGAAGCGTCTAGCACAGTGTCCAGCACACAGCAGAAACTCTCTTAACACTGCTGAATGAACTCATGTAGTGTGTGGATTTCTTGTCTGTTGCTTTTTGCCCCTTGACCGGTGCTGAGAAATCTGGACTGATCTTACTATCATTTCCATCCCCAAACAGGCAGCTGCCCTGTCTTCAGGTCAGCACGGCCCAGACCCTCACCTAGTCCAGCTCCAGGCTCAGACAGCTATGTTTCCTTAGGGACGCTTACGACTGTAGGCTTTGATTCCCTGTGCCCAGCTTGCACGCATCCCGCAGAAAGCCATCTAATCACACCTCTACAAGGCTGGACTGCTTGTCCTTGAGAATTAGGTGGAATTATTATAATTGGGCTTACTCCAAATCACTAAAAAAGCTTTCGTAATGGCTTATTTTATGTGTCAACTTGACCGAGCCATGGGAGGTCTAGATATTTGGTCAAACATTATTCTGGGCATTTCTCTGAGGGTGTTTCTGGATGAGATTAGTATTTAAATAAGGAGAATGGTTCAAGCAGATTACTCTCCCTAATCTGGGTGGGCCTCATCTAATCAGCTGAAAGCCTGATTAAAAGAAAAAGGCTTACTTCTCCAAGTAAGGAAAAATTCTTCCTGCCTGCCTGCCTTCAAACGGAGACACTGGCTTTTTTTCCCCGTCTTTGAACTCAAATGGAAACATTAGCCCTTCCTGGGTTTGGGGGCTGCTGACCTTCAGATGAGAAACACACCACTAGGCCTCCTGGTTCCCAGGCTTCAGAGTCAGATTGGAACTAAACGATTGGCTCTCCTGCGTCTCCAGCTTTCAACTCACCGGGCAGAGGGACTTGATTCCATAATCATGTGAGCCAATTCCTTAGAATCAATCTCTTTCTCTCTAAATATACATGTACGTGCCATTGGTTCTGTTTCTCTGGAGATCACTGAGCTGTTTAGGATCCTTGTTTACATTTGTTAAGATTTCGTAGTCTGTGGCTGGTGCATTGCGGCTGTCTGCCAGCGATGACCACCGCTCAGAACTGTTGCAGAATTACATCGACCATTACTTTCTGGGGCCCCTGAAACCACACCGTGCAGGTGGTCCTCCACCCCTAATCCCACAGCCTCTCTATTAGGACCACATATCTCTATGACCTAAAAATACAAGTTCGGCCAGAGAGCCAGCTGATTGCCAAATAACAGAACTGACTCCATCTTTGTTTTTAGCTTGACAGTGGGTGGAGTATGTGTGTTGTGACTTCTGTGAATGTTGGGGGGTTCAGAGTGGATTCCAGTTAGATTGCAACCCCTTTTGGAGCTGAGCCCATGACGGCGCTTGACGGCGCTTCTTAGTGAAGGACTCAGTCAACGTGACTGATACTCTATGCTGAGGTCGAGTAGTTGGTCAGACACCTGCCATGTTGAATTTTGCCTTTTTAGTATTTGTTCATTTTCTAATCCTTGTGTGAGTGTCCTTTTCCCCTGAGCCATGGAGCCAGGATGTTCTTTGGACATTTTGGGTGGGAAGTATTGAAAGGGCAACACAAGTTGCTTCATTTTTAAGTTTAAATTTTACGTGGCACAAAAACAGACACATAGACCAATGGAATAGGCTAGAGAACGCAGAGATGGACCCACAAACATATGGCCAACTAGTCTTTGACAAAGCAGGAAAGAGTATCCAATGGAAAAAAAACAGCCTCTTTCACAAATGGTGCTGGGAGAACAGGACAGCAACATGCAGAAGAATGAAACTGGACCACTTTCTTATGCCACTCACAGAAATAAACTCAAAATGGATGAAGGACCTGAATGTGAGACAGGAAACCATCAAAACCCTAGAGGAGAAAGCAGGAAAAAACCTTTTTGACCTCAGTCACACCAATTTCTTACTCAATACATCTCCAAAGGCAAGGGAATTAAAAACAAAAATGAACTATTGGGACCTCGTCAAGATAAAAAGCTTCTGCATGGCAAAGGAAACAATCAACAAAACTAATATGCAACCAACAGAACGGGAAAGGATAGTTGCAAATGACATATCAGATAAAGGGCTAGTATCCAAAATCTAAAAGAACTCACCAAACTCTGCACCCAAAAAACGAATAATCCAGTGAAGAAATGAGCAGAAGACATGAATAGACACTTCTCCAAAGAGGACATCCAGATGGCCAACAGACACATGAAACGATGCTCAATATCACTCATCAAGGAAATACAAATCAAATCCACACTGAGATACCACCTCATGCTGGTCAGAGTGTCTAAAATGAACAAATCAGGAAACTATAGATGCTGGCGGGGATGTGGAGAAACAGGCACCCTCCTGCACTGTTGATGGGAGTGCAAACTGGTGCAGCTGCTCTGGAGAACAGTGTGGAGGTTCCTCAAAAAAATGGAAATAGCACTACCATATAACCCAGCAATAGCACTGCTAAGAATTTGCCCAAGAGACACAGGCGTGCTGATGCATAGAGGCACGTGTACCCCAATGTTCACAGCAGCACTTTCAACAATAGCCAAATCATGGAAAGAGACTAAGTGTCCATCAGCTGATGAATGGATAAAGAAGATGTGGTATATATACACAACGGAATACTACGCGACAATGAGAAAGAATGAAATCTGGCCATGTGTGGCAACATGGATGGAACTGGAGGGTATTATGCTGAGTGACATATGTCAGTCAGAGAAAGACAGATACCGTACGTTTTCACACATAGGTGGATTTTGAGAGACTTAGCAGAAGACCATGGGGGAGGGAAAAAGGGGGGAAAAAGCCACAGAGAGGGAGGGAGACAAAACATAAGAGATTCTTAAATACAAAGAACAAACTGAGGGTTGATGAAGGGTGTGGGAGGGAAGAGGGGGTGACGGGCATTGAGGAGGGCACTTGCTGGGATGAGCACTGGGTGTTGTATGGAAACCAATTTGACAAGAAGTTATAAAAAATAAGTTTAAATTTTATGTATAAAATACGTGTATTAAATTTTTGGTATGATGTGATGTCATGTATATGAAAAAATACACGAATTTTAGTTGAGCACAGCAAACGACTCTGGCTTTTTTGAGTTATTCGTGGTATGAACATTTGGAGAAATTTATGCCTTTATTTTGGATTGAGATACAAGTCATCCTTATCTGTTTATATGTGTTCCTTGTCAGCTACTGACTTCTTTCCAAGTGTTTGGTTTACTTCCTATGTATGTACGTATGTACTGTCATAGAGCTGAGAATTTAGAATTGAAATTTTCCCCAAATGGCTTCTCAAAAATCATTCTTTCTGAGCATAAGTAGGGAAAAAATGCTGTATCAAGTTTCTTCTTACAAATACAGAGGAGGCAAACTTGAGCTTCAACTTCAAGTTACTGACGCTACTTTTTCCACCATTAGGGATCACATGGCTCCTTTGCTCTGGAGTCTGCTTGTTTCTTCTTTCGTGATTGAAATTCTTTCCTACTGTCTTGGTTGAAATAGATTTCCCTGAACATACTCATTGAGAAAGTGTTCATTCTCAACTGAGAATACATATTTGAAAAACGGGTTGCATTGCTCTGGAGTTGAGCTCAGGAAACATTTACACGTCTATCCTGTTTATGAACATATCTACTCACGGGCCTCAAGGTCACATTAGATCCTTCTGTGCTTGTTCTTGCTGTATTTCCTGCATCTTCATTTTAGGCGCCTCTCTGTCGTTTCCATATTAGAATCACACTGTCGTGGGTAACAGAGAGAGACACACCAAGAAACAGACTCTTAACTATAGGGGCACACTGATGGTTTCCAGAGGGAAGGTGGGGGGGGAGATGGGTGATTAAGGATTAAGTAGCACACTTGCTTTGATGAGCACCAAGTGATGTACAGAAGTGTTGAGTGACTATATTGTACGCCGAAACTAATATTACACTGTATGTTAACTGTACTGGAAACAGAATTTAAAAAACCCTGTTGTGGGTATAATGGGAATAGTAAGTAGCCACCAGGAAGTTAACTTGGGAGCATGGGAGACAGAATTCCCCTCCTTGTACACGGTGCTTGCCTTTTGGTTCTCAAATTTGAACGGGCGTTGGTCAAATGGAATTAAGTTACCTGTAGAGTTCAGGTTGGTGGACGTTTTATGTATCGTTTTATCTGAATGTCTTCTGCGTAAGAGTTGTAAACCGGAAAACTGAAACAAAAACTACTAAGCCAAAGTGAAAATATTTCCCGTACACTTGATTCTTTTTTTTTTTAACATTTTGTTTTTTTAATTTTATTTTTGAGAGACATAGAGACAGAGTGTGAGCAAGGGAAGGGCAGAGAGAGAGGGAGATACAGAATCTGAAGCAGGCTCCAGGCTCTGAGCCATCAGCACAGAGCCCGACGCGGGGCTCGAACTCACAGACCACGAGATCATGACCTGAGCCGATGTCGAACACTTAACCGACTGAGCCACCCAGGCACCCCCACTTGATTCTTAAATAGCAGGCTTCCAAATTGAAGATAGGAGAATGTTCGTACGGGGGAAAAAAAGTGTGTCAGTACAGATTTTTGTATGTTTTGGCCAGTTTGTTTTATTTTTATTTTTTTGCTACTAAAGGAAGGTAGGAGGAAAAAACATCAGTTTATGCTTGAGTTGAATGCCAGAGAAAAAGCCTGAATAATATTTAGAGGTCTTAATAAAGAAACAAGAAGTATTACATTAATACACTGAACAGTAAGATATAAACCCACCAGGGAGAAATTACAATCTGTCACATTTTTGCAGACTGTTTTTACTCCATAATGATAAATAATATGAAAATGAACCACGATTTCCAGGCTTCGGGCCAATAATGAATTTATGAGATAGCGTTAGAGAATTTCCTGCAGGTGATGTGTGAAAATTTTGAATCGAGTTAATGATCACAAGCAGTTTATTTTGCCCTCTGGGAGAAATTATAAAAAGCAATACATATATCTTGAGTCATTTCTCAACAGTTTGGAGCAATTACGCTTTTACCTGAAGCAATGAGAAACTTTTCAGGAAGGGGGAAAAAAGTATATAAAATGGTCACTTAAAAAAATTTTTTTTACATTTATTTATTTTTGAGAGAAAGAATGAGACCGAGCACAAGCCGGGGACGGGCAGAGAGAGAAGGACAGAATCTGAAGCAGGCTCCAGGCTCTGAGCAAACGTTCAGCACAGAGCCTGATGCAGGGCTCGAACCCACAAATTGTGAGATCATGACCTGAGCTGAAGTCGGATGCTCAACCGACTGAGCCATCCAGGCGCCCCTAAAATGGTCACTTTTGAGGGGCATCTGGGTGGCTCAGTTGGTTAATCATCTGACTCTTGATTTTGGCTCAGGTCATGATCTCCTGGTTCGTGGGTTCGAACCCTGCTTTAGGCTCTGTGCTGCCCATCTCCCTCTTGCTCTCTCTCTCTCTGTCTCTCTCTTTCAAAAAATAAACAAATAAACATTTTTTAAAAATAGCCACTTGTAAGGTAAAGGCTCGAGGAGGCGATTTTTTAACTGCGAATGTGTAGAAAGAACGAAGAACAGTTCTCGCAAATGTTAAAAGAGAAAATCGACCACTTCTTTATTCCTCTCCACTATCGCTTCCTATTGCTGTTGACTGGTTTCTTTACGGTCCTGTCAGAACATCTGACATTTGCTGCTGTGCCCCCTCCTGGGATATTGTGTCTTTGCCTCTTTTTTTATTCAAATTCTACTCATAAATCCAATTTTATTTATTTATTTATTTATTTATTTATTTATTTATTTATTTATTTATTTATTTATTTATTTATTTTTTCTGGCTAGGGTAGCATTCATTCCAGTGCGGGCTCTGGTCAGTATCAGATCTGAAGACTCTCCCGTCTATTTCTTGTCTATTTCCCCCTATGTTAAAGAAAATAGGGCTTATGCACACAGGGTGACTCAGCCGGCTGGGCCACGACTGAGCCACAGATGTGTCCATCTTGCTGGAAGATGAGCGTGCGGGCAGTGAGAACGGCCCTGTGGCTCCCGAGCGTGGACCCAGACTAGTGCTGGCTGAGGCAAGGATCTGAGCCTTTTCTGAACATTGACCTAGCTCCTCCTTGCCGGCGGCATCCCCTGCTCACTCCAGCGAGCTGGAGCATTACAGTGCTGACTCGAGGCTTCCCCACAAGGGGTTTGTCTATTTCCAGCCCCAAGGACCTCTCTGCTCTGCCTCCTCCACTTCTATTCCACCTCCCTCTCTCTGTCTGCCTCCCGGAGCAAGGTAATAAGAGTCTCGGTTTATTTTTCACAAATCTATTAATCATTGCTGGGATTTTATACCCGGAGCCCTTTGGGACTTGACTTTTGATTCTCAGAGGTCAATTACTGGACTGTAAGAGGTATTTAAAAGCCATCCTTCCAGGATGAGTTTCCAAAGCCCATTCTGAAATCCGGAAGCTAATGATTGACTGACATCTGGGGTATCTGTACTTTTTCACCGCATCTTCCTTCCCCTGAGCTGCTGGGGCTAGGGAAGAGCCATGGATACAGTACAGGGGGGTGGGGGACTAGCAAACAATTCATGATAGTACCTACTGCTCGTTCGCCCATTTATCCATTTAGTCAACAAATATTTAACGAACTGAGGAGCTACTATTTGTTTTAAGATTGGTGCTCAGGAGGTGGCAGGGTGGCTCAGTCAGTAAAGTGTCAGAATTTGGCTCAGGTCGTGATCTTGTGGTGCGTGAGTTTGAGCCTTGCATTGGGTTCCCTGCTGTCAGCATAGAGCCCACTTCGGATCCTCTGTGTGTGTCTTTCTCTCTCTCTGCCCCTCTCCCATTCAGTCGCATTCTCTCTCTCTCAAAATAAATAAATTTAAAAAAAAAAGTATTTAATGAGATTGGCAGTCAAGGTCTGACCCCAAAACTCTGCCATAAAGCCATCTCTGCCTGTTCTGGCTGTTCTTAGAGTTTTTCCCTCCTGGCTCTCAGAGCATTTATAGTCTGAAGCACACAACTTCACGATTCATAGTATTGTGTATTGTAAGCCCATCTCGTGTATATTATTTTTTTCTCCCAACAAAACTGAAGCTCATTGAAGTTAAGGACGATGTTTTAGATTTGGTCTCTATCTCTCCAGCCCAGTGCCTTGCCTGAAGGGGTTCAAGAAATACTTGGTGAATTTCTGTGTTAACTGCATTCATGCACAGAAAGTTCCTGAAATTTGGGAGGAAGAGGGCAGAAGAGCACGGAGGT
>PITB01024973.1:0-23439 GCA_004024585.1 Paradoxurus hermaphroditus
CCCACCACGAGCGCCCCAGTGCACCAGTTGCGTGGACGGGTTTAATTTGCTCTTTGGTGGACACCTGGGTCTGGAATTGGGCCAAGTTCATTCTGTGTTTCGTCTCTTGAGGAATTGCCAGAATGTTTTGCCAAGTTGTGCACCGTTTTCCATTCCCACCAGTCAGCCGCTGTGTGCCTCAGTTTCCCCTTCTTGGGAACAGGGATGGCGACTCCAGAGGCAGACCTGGCAGCCCTCCCTTTCCC
Source organism: Paradoxurus hermaphroditus (assembly GCA_004024585.1). Classification (NCBI taxonomy): domain Eukaryota; kingdom Metazoa; phylum Chordata; class Mammalia; order Carnivora; family Viverridae; genus Paradoxurus; species Paradoxurus hermaphroditus. The sequence continues at coordinate 246 of PITB01024973.1, forward strand.
TGTCCTGACCTGATTAGTCCCAGGGGCCTCCTGAGTAGGGGGTGGGGGGGCGACGGAGGATGCCGGGTCTGGATCCCCGAGGAACGCCAGCGGGCGAGGCGAGGTCCGTCTCCCTGTGAGCGGGGCGGGGCATCTCTGGGCTCAGTCCGTGTGATTCTTTTCCGGGTCTTCACAGGGACGGGGGGTGTCCTCTGCCTTGGGGGTCTCAAGCGGAGGCCTCCTCAAGGCCGGCGGCACAGGAGGCCGAGGTCTGGAGTGTCCGTCTGGTGGGTGGCGTGGCCGTCACTGGAGTCCTCTCGAAGTCAGGGGACTCTTGGCTCAGTGGCTTTCGGCAGGGCTGGGGAAGGGACTCCCAATGACAGGGCACCTACTTTGGGCCAGGCCTGTCTGTTTTTTAGATGAGACTCAGAGACAGCAGTGCCTTGTTTAGGGTCACACAGCAGGAGATGAGGCAGGGGGCGTGCTGAGCCTGTGGGGCTGTGGCCGGCCGGATCTGCGCGGGTCTGCCCTCCGTCTCGGTCACCAGAAGGCCCCAGTGGCCAGAGGTGTGCTCCAGGGAGAGGCGGCTCAGAGGCGTACCCCGTGCCCGGGCTCCTTCCTGGAGGGCCTGGTGCTGCTGACCTAGTCTGGGGGATCCGTTTCCTGGGGGGAAGGGAGGGTCTCTCTTCTGCAGCCAGGGAGCCCCCGGCCCAGGGAGAGGCTGCTGGGCCTCCGGGACCACGACGGTGCTGTCCGACCTCGCTGGGGGCGGGGGTGGGGGGAAGCCGGGGCCTGGGAGAAACTGGCATTGGAAACCTTGGAGAGGAAGCAGGTAGCGTGGGCTGTGCCCCCGCTCCAGCCCAGCACCCCCGGGACTGGGGGATCCAGGCCCGGCCTGGAGGAGGGGGTGCCGGAGGGAGGGTGTGGGTCGCAGTAGCCCCCACCCCCTCTCCCCGCGGCTTTGAGTCATTGGTTTCCTTCCTGTTCAGAGGTGCTATTTTAAGCATGTGGTGTCACTGGAGGGTTGAGGGCCAGGGCTGACTCTTCGTTTCTTCGCAGCTCGGTCCACCTGGGGTTGCTGGCTGCTCTCGGCCGCCCTGCCAGCTGGCCGCAGTCAGGCCCGAGGGGGACTGTCACTTCTGCCTCACGGCCTCCCGCGTCCCCTGCCTCGCGCGGTCTTCCTGCACTCCGGCTCGTTTGGGCTGCGCCCCCGGTTTCAGATGAGATGGAGGTTCAGGGAGGGCGAGTGACGGGCCCCGGGCCTCCAGCCAGGAGGGCGGGCCTTCCCAGTGGTCCCTTAGCCTTCTGCCTGGGGGAGGTGGCTTCCCTCTTAGGTGCCGTGTCCCCCTGACGGGATTGGAACCTGCGGGACAGCGGCTATGGGCGTGAGGTCAGGGTCACCTCGTGACCGCCATGTTGGAACTTGTCTCCCGGGACACGAGGAGGCTTCACCCGGCCTCGCGCAGGCCCCTCTGCAGGCGGCCAGGAGGGGTGTGTGGGGACCCCCCCCGGACCCTGCTCTCCCCCCAGCCGTGCACCTGCCCTGGATGGGCCGTGGCCTCTCCCACCCCCGTCCCCCTCAGCCCCCATCACCCCCATGCCACTCGGGGCTGTCCCGGAACAGGCTCCCAGGACTCGGCCCAGGCACCTCCCTTCCCTCCCAGCTCTCCGTTCACCTCGGAGTGCTCCGGGAGCGCCCGCGTCGGGGACAGCCCCTGCCGATGGAGGCCGCGAGCCCGCAGCGTTCTCTGAGCGCTCTTCCGGGGAGGCCGCTGCCGAGGGCCGCCTCCGGGCCAGGTCGCTCAGCCTCACGTCCGACCCGGCCGGGCACAGGGAGGGCACAGGGCTAGCGAGGGCGGTGCCTCCGCTTAAATCGGGGCAGCCGGTCCTGGACCCGGAGCCGGGACCGATGGCCCCCACCCCCCACCCGGCCTGTGTTTTCTGGGCACGCGGAAGCGGGAAGTCTGGTCCAGAGGCACCTGGGGCTGGACGCGCGTGTTTAATGCTTTGAAATTTGGCACGGGAGTCTTTCGGGGGGCCCCCTGCTGCTCCGAGGGGCCTTCTGCGGTAAAGCCTCACCGCCCCCCCCACCCCCGCCGGGAAGTTCTGCGGCGGGCCTCACTGCGGGCCCTGCAGTTGTCCTCCTGTTCAAACCCGGCGGTGGGTCACACCTCCCCGCTTCCAGCTGGGCACCTTGGAGGAGCGGCCTGACCCGTTGTGGGGACACGTGGCTTGTTCCTGCCGGGAGGCAGCCGAGCTCGGAGCCTGGAATCGGCCGAGCCCAGCGGTGACTCGTCACGGGGGGAACGGGAGGTGCGTGGTGGAGGGGGCGGCGACCCTGTCGTCAGCCGGGGCTGCTGGCGGTGGCACGTCTGGGAGCGCGGAGGCCCCTCCCGGGGCCGGGCAGGTGGTGCCCTGTGGCCGTGCTGGGACGATCGGGAGGTGTGTCCAGCCGCGAACCCAGGGAGAAGCTCTGGGGCGGTGGTGGCGGCGGCGGTGCCCTCGTCCCCCGCCTGGGGTCCTGCCCCGCGGCGGCGGCTGTCCCACTCCCCTCCGCGCTGCGCGCCTGCTCCTCCTGTGGCAGTCATCCACGGCTGCCCCGGGAGGCTCCTGCTGCGCCTGTGGACGGGTGGCGAGGGACAGGGTGACACAGACGCGCACCCACGGGAAGACTCCCGGAGAGGGTGCAGGCAGAGGCGCGGGGCAGAGCCCTGCCTCCAGCGCCAAAGCCGAGGCTGGATTCTAGTCGCAGCTCATTCCTTCCCGGCTGTGGCCACGGATCTAACCTCTCAGGGACGTGATTTCTCCTCCGTTACAGGGGGAGATTGTATCCGTTAGCTACTGCCGTGTAACAAACCAACTCCAAATTTAGTGGCCTAGAACAGCCACCGCTTCCCGTTTTCCGTGGGCATGAGGTCAGTCAAGCCTTTCTGCCTTTTCGTGGTCAGCCGGGCAGTCGGCCGGGAGGGTGCTGCTGTTGTCCCTCTGCCGCCGGCAGGCCGGGGGCGTTCTCTTGCCAGAGCAGGTGACTAAGAGGAAGCAGAAAAGCAGATGAGCTTTTGCAAGCCTCTGCTCTTGTTACGTTTGCAAGCATTTCATCGGCCAGGGCAAGGGCGTGGCTGGACATGGGGGGGGGGAGGAATGGGCACCGTCACTTCATCCTTGCACCCTGATGGCGGCAGCAGTGACAAGGACGCCCTTTGGGCGCTTCTGTCCACCAGGCGGCGAGCCGGGGGCTCTGTGTGCGTGGCCCCGTTTGATCTGCGCGACGGCTGTGAGTTTAGCCCCGTTTGCAGCGGAACTCCTGGGGCACAGGCGGCGTGCGTAGCTCACCTGGGGACAGGCGGCCGCAGAGCGGTGGAGCCAGGCCGTGTCCCCAGGCCGCGCCCCGGGCCCTGCGCACGCGCTGCCGGCCAGGAGCGAGCTGCCCGATGGCACACGCAGCTCCCCCTTGACCGGTGTCATCCCGGTGCCCTGCGGAGCGCGTGCCCCGGATGCGGGGTCACGAGCCTTCCTGTCCTCCCCTTGCCCGTTCAGGATCCTGGCAGGACCCGGCCCTTTCCGTCCGCCGGGCGGCGGGGCGGGCGGCATCCCCCAGCGGCTTCCCGAACTGCAGCGCCGTGCCCTCGGCTGTGCCCGGCGGGTCGGAGGCCGGGTTCCGGGCCACGCCAGCTGGCGGCCGGCTCCCACTAGAACCGGGGCCGGGGGCGCGGTGGCGGGGGCTGCCCGGGGCCGCGGCGTCGCTCCCGGCCCGGCTCTGAAGCGCCCCCTCTCTCTCCCTCCGCAGCCGCTGTACAACCAGCCGTCCGACACCAGGCAGTATCATGAGAACATCAAAATGTGAGTACTCGCGGCAGCCCCGCGGCTGCGTGACGGGGGGGCCAGGCCGTCCGGCCTCGGAGCTCCGGGGCGGGACGCGGGGTCTCAGTTCCCCGAAGGGCTCCCCCACGGGGCCGGGTGCTAGAGGAGGGGGCGCAAAGGGCAGTTTGGGCAAGAATTCTGGGCCGGGTTGGGGCCGAGGTCGGGGGCAGAGCCGGCCTGGGGCGGGGGGGTGGGGCAGAGGAGTGGCCCCACGAAGCACGGGGACACGGACCTCGAGCTGGGAGCCCTGGAGAGACGGGGGTGGAGGGCTGCGGGGCCTCATGGCACCTGGGCGGGCGGAGGCCGTTCCTCGCGGAGAGCGAGCTCGAGACGACGGGGGTGGGGGGGGTGGTCCGGGCTCTGATGTAAGCGTACTGGGGGTGTCCCGCGGTCCGCTCGGGGGTCACTGGGTGTCACCGCCCCGTGCGGAGCCGCTGGGAGCCCCAATCCAGACCCGGAGGCTTTGGAGGTGGCCGGCGCGGTAGCTCTCGGGGGTGGGGCCTTTCCCGGACGGATGCTGGAGCGAGGAAATTCCGGTTAAGTGCCGCCCCTAGTCGGCGTGATGGGCCGACGGGACCGTGCTGGAGGCCGGCGGCTTTGTGCCTCCGAGCCGGGAGCGCAGCGTCGGGAGTATGGCCGCCGGCAGAGAGCTGGCTTTTTTTGGGGGGGATGTATTAATGGGAACACGGTCTGTTTGGCGGAGGAGGGGACCTTCCCTCACGTTGTTATCCAGGAGCCCGAAAGGTGAAAGGGGCTGCAGACTTGCTGCTTGAAGAGCGCGCGGCCATGAACACTCGCTGCTGTTGGCTCGGCGGCGACATTGGGTCGGGGGTGGCGACGTTGGGTCGGGGGCGGCGCTGGGTCGGGGGCGGCGCTGGGTCGGCAGCGCTGTTCGGTCGGGGGCGCTGTTGGGTCGGGGTGTCTCCGAACTGTAGAAGGTCCATTATCGTGCGAGGGTGTGGACGTTTTTGTGCGACCTCAGAGGCCAGTCCTTGGCTTGCCCAGTGGGCGGTGCAGCCCGGTCTGATCGCCCCAAGCGCCCCGGGGGTGGAAGCGCAGGGTGTACATTGCGGTAGTGAGCTTCCCGTCTCTGGAGGCATGCCAACCTCCCAGTGGTCTTTACATACCCACCGGTGCTGGTCTAAGTGACGGGAAGTCCCTTCCGTTTAGTTTCTGGACTCGCGTGACTGGTCGGAGCTCTGGTCACCAGAACGGCCACCCCCATACAGCCTCACGGGCACCGACCACCGGTGAGTCCCTCCCGGCCCGCGCGGCTGCCGGGGCCGCGGCTGCTGAGGCTGTGCTTTCCTGTGGCCGCGGGGCGTGGCCGCTGTCCACACACCAAATCCCCCTCGACACGACACAGTTTCTTTTCTTTTTTTAAATAATTTGTTGTCACACAGTTTGTTTTCCACTCAGGCCACCTCGGTCCCTTCTGCGCTCCCTGGGACCTGCCTCTCCCTGGGGCCATTGCTAGAGGCGGGGGAGCCCCCGGAGGGAGGGCGGGTGAGGGACGGGGTGGGGGGGGCTTCTAGGGTCGTCCCTGCTGGTTTAGGGCGCGGCGGAGGGGTGTTTTCTTCTGAGCAGGGCTGCTGGGAGCACCCACTTCCTTGTTCCTTTGTTCACTTAGCATACGTTTGTTGAACACCTACTATGTGCCAGGCCCTCTTTTAAGACCTGGGGATTCAGCCGTGAGCAAAGAACGAACACCCATGCTTTTCATCGAGCTGTGTCTAGTAGCGAGGGAGTGAGTTAAATGAGGGGGAACATTCCGCCCATCAAAAGTGCTGTGGTGGGGCGCCTGGGGGGCTCAGTCGGAGCAGCGTCTGACTTCAGCTCAGGTCAGGATCTCACGATTCTTGAGTTCGAGGCCCGCGTCGGGCTCTGTGCTGTCGGCGTGGAGCCCGCTTTGGAGCCTCTGTCCTCCTGGCCCTCTGCCCCCCCCCACCCCTGCTTGCACTCTCTCAGAGATACTGTAAAAAATTATAAAGAAAAAAGTGCTCTGGTCCCACAGCTGTCTGAAGCTCCTTACACGTTGCTCACCTAGGTGTGTTTTCCTCGTGACACGCCGGTTTTTATCGCAATGCCACACTGAAATCGTGCATAAGGTTTTCACTAAAAAACGAAGGGTGTTGTAAGCTAAACGTGATTTCCGTTTATAAAAATAACTGTGAAGTCCAAACGAGAAAGGAAAAAGGAACAAATAACATTAGCAGGTACGATGCTGCTGCATCTCTTTAAGTGGAATAAAACTATAAACTTACCGAGCCCAAAAAAATAGGACTATTTCTGCCTCTCCCCCCGCCCCCCGCCCGGCCTCCGTCAGATGGCTGCGGCCTGTTGGAGTGCATTCGGGCTAAGTAGGTGACCGCCTAGTGCAGTTTGTTCCAAATCCAAGTCTCGGATGGACACATTCAAGGTTAAAGCATAGAAATGAATAAATTTAAGATTTATTACGTAAGTGGTGAATTTTACGTTAGGAAAATCTATCTGTAAGCAAATTATTAGAACTGATTTTTGCTTAGAATTTTGAATTTGTTCCTAGTTATCCACGAAGATCGTAATGACCTGTATTTTTAACTTCAGTGGTCCATTGGTGAATTAGTGCAGTTGTGCACTTGAGAGACTGCCGTGGAGATGGAGAAGGGGATGGGAGAGGAAGGGGGGGGTGGCTTTAGCCAGGGCATGGGGCCGGAGCTGACCGCAGAGGGGACACCGGGGGGTTGAGCGGCAGCGAGCCATGTAGGCCTCCCTGGCAAATGGAACAGTTGGTGCAAAGGCACTGGGGCTGGACTGAGCTGGTGAGATCCCAGGTGAGGCCGGCAGGGCCCGAGGGCTGGGAGAGGGGGAGAAGGTACCAGCCAGACGCCCCCGGGCTGGCGAGTTCGGGTCACGGTGTTTCTGTGGGAAGGGAGGCCAGCAGTGAGGTTTGTGCCGGGCGCTGGGGTGCCGAGGTTTTGCTTTCCAAGCTCACCCTCGTGGCTGCAGAGAGGAAGGCCTAGGGGTGGGGGGCCGTGGTGGAGGCGGCCGTAGCCGTCCGGGCAGGGAGCGGTGGGTCCGGGTGCCGCGGGAGCCGCCGGGGGTGCCGCGTGGAGGGCCAGGGGCAGGCAGGTGCTGTGGTCGCACAGACTGGGGGCCCGGGCAGCCGTGGGGACCGAGAAACCACTTGCCCTGAGGGGAGTCGGCCGCGAGCGTGCGGCCCCTGTGGCTGGCCACTTCCTCCCAGTGCCTCGGTTTGCCCATCCGTGAGGTGGGAATAAGAGTAGCTTCTGCCTCCTGGCGTTGCTGAGGCGCCGCGTTGCTGTCCCGAGGCGCCGAGCCCCGTGTCAGGCACGCGGGGAGTGCTCTGGTTTCTGTCACTCTCGCTCCTTTGTCCGCGTGTCGCCGCCATCTGCCCCTCCAGCGAAGACTGCCGGGCGCTCGCCGTGTGCCGGGCACCGCGTGGCCCCACGTTCTGTCATCTGGTGACAGTTTGATGAGGACAAGCAGAGACCCCCCCCTGTTCTGGCCCCCTCCCTCCTGCTGCTGTCGGCGGGCCGGGCGGGGGGTATCCCCTCCCCAAGGACCCGCCCTGTCACTCTAATTGCCCTGCACGCGCGCGGGGCTGCACAGTTGAAGTTAATTTCACGCTCGGCTTCCTGCCGCTCCAGCCGTTTCGGACGTGTCCGGGTCACCCGTGCCCACCTCTGCCGCTCGCCCTCCGCCACCGCGGGCCGCCCGCTGGGGGATCTCAGCCCCGGGTCTCAGGCGCTGGGAGCAGGGGAAGGGGCCAGGGCGACCCCAGAGCGGACGGAGTGGACGCTCCGCGGAGGGGCTGGCGTCCCCCCTGCGGGACGTGTCGGGACAGCTCTCCGGGGAATTCGCCGGCATCGTGAAGCCCCGCGCGATTCTGTGAGCGGGTGAGGGACCGGCGCCCGGGGACCGTCACTGCCCCCATGCGTGCCGTCGGGCCGTGCCTCTCTCAGCCGCGCCCTCGTCCGGCGTCGGAACCCGGGCGCGGGCCTTGTTCCTCTCCTCCCCCCGGGGCCTGGAGGCCTGCTGGCTCCCGAGTTCTCTCCGTTCCCCCCTTTCCTTGTAGGGATGTCTGGTGTCTTCCCTCCTGCGGCTTCACTCGGGGGCCGGCGCGTCGGAGCCGTCGGCCCTGGGGCTGTGCAGGTGGAAGGGTGTCCAGGACCAGGTCACTGTGACAGGCTTTTGTGGACTTGCTCTGGAAGCTCCGAGACGTTAATTAACTTCGCCAGGGTCACACAGCCAAGCTTCTAGACCAAAGGGACGTGCACGCCTGCACCGACGCCTCCCCCGGGTCTCCAGGCTGAGCTCTGCACCCCCCCCCCCCCCCCCCCCGCTGGTGACCGTGCGCGGGTCACGTCGCCCCATCAGACAGGCTCTTCTCAAGGCATTCAGGGCCCTGCTCGGGCAGACGGTTTCCGTCTTACTCCTCCCCTGCAAGTGGGGGGTCTGGCTGTGCCTGAACGCCCCTCCTCACCCCCTCCACACTCACCATCACCCTCCTTCCCCTGCAACTCCGTGCTCTCCTTTCCCTCAGCTCACCTGTTCTGCTCCTCCCAAGCCTCAGCTCAAACCTCTCCTCCTCCAGGAAGCCTCCCCCGATTGTGCCAAGCTTTCCTGTTTTAGAACCCCATGGGCCCGGGTCCTTCAGGGCCAGTCCCACCCGGGGCCTGGCCAGCCGCTCCTCGGACCTCCACAGAGTGCCCGCCCCATTGCCACCCCCTCCCGGGTTCCGTTTCTGCTCCCCGGTGCGGGGAGAGGATTTCCTTCCAGGTTGTGCTCGTTTATAAACTCGGGCTTTTCCCGTAGACGGTAGGCGCCCTTTGCACCCCGTCAGTGCCCTCTCGGAGACTCTGTTCCTGTTTCTTGCCGGAACACGTTCTCAGCCGTGGAGACTGGTCTGAGTAAGCTACCTGCATCTCCAATACCAGAACACTTCTTGGGACAAAATAAACACTCCAAACACGTTTGCCAGAAGCACGGGGAGCGAGCAGACGCCCTCGGCCGGGTGGGGGATCGTGGCCAGAGGCGCGCCGGCGGGGCTGGGAAGGAAAGGTGGAGTGGACGGGGCTGGCGGGAGGCGGGGGTGGGGGGTGGGGGGGCTGGCCGACGGGAGAGCCTGTCGTCCTTTCGAAGGGGCGGCCAGGCCTCGGCCCCCCGGGCTGTGGCCGCAAGGGGCCGTGCCAGGCCGCCCGATCTGTTGAGAGAAGCTTTACGTCCGGCTTTTCACGCAGCGGCGTCTGGTTTGCAATCCTGGCAAGGAATTCAGATGCTTCAGAAGGCGCCGCAGCCCAAACACGGCGCTCCCACGGGCTGGCTCCGCTCGGTGCACCGTGCCCGCTTGCAACCCGCGGACTGGCACTTGTCCTCTTTGGCAGTCGCCGGGTGCCTCCGGGCGCCAGGCACGGTGCTTGCTTTGGAAGGAAACTCGGATCGGCTGGCGAAGGCAGGTGGCTGCGGCGTCCCTTCTGCCCCCGAGGAGACTGCTGCGGCCCGAGTCCCTTCCGGTGCGGGCATGGCCCGCTGCTCACAAAGACCGGCCTTGGCCGCAGGTCACCCCCAGCTGGGCGGCTGGAGACGCTGGGGGCTGCCTCTCTCCCGGTTCCGGAGGCCAGCCGTCTGGAGTCCGGGGGCGACCGGGCCCTCACCCTCGGGGAGGAGCGCCCCGTGCCTGTCCCGGCCTCTGGTGCCTTCCCGGGCGTCCTCTGGCCTGTGGACACTTCGCTGTCTCCTCTCTCTGTCCTCTCGTGTCATCCGGCCTCTGTGTGTCCGTCTCCAAGGCCACATTCCTCTTTTCGTAAGGACGCCAGTCCTACGGGACCAGGGCCGCCCTAGTGCCCTCGTGCCGACCTGACGACCTCCGGAAGGGACCGGTTTCCAAATAAGGTCGTATTCCGAGCTCCTGGGTTGGGGACCCCAGCATCACCCGGCGGGGAGGGGCACACATTTCCGTCCGTAACCTGCCCCGAGTGGCCTGCAGGCTCTAAAGGAAGTCGCGTTTGGACTCCCCGTGGCACTTCAGCGGAGACCATGGTCCGAGTTGCTTCTTACGTGTTGACTTTGGCGTAGCTAGACTTACGGAAGGGTGGCCAAGACAGAACCGAGAACTTCCTGTTTCCCCACCGGGCAGCGTCGCCTAGTGTGAAATCTGACGGGGCCGAGGGTGCGTTTGTCAGCACGCAATCAGTGGCGGTGGGAGTGCTCCGTGCCGACCCGCCCGTGGCGTTGCCGCTGACCTCCCCTTCCTGGTCCAGGATCGGCTGCGGGTTCCCATCTTGCACTTTATCCTCGTGTCTCCTTGGTCCCCTGGTGACGGTGTCTCCGTCTCCCCTTGGCTTTCCTGACCCTGACACCTTTGGAGGGTCGTGGTCAGGGATTTTGCCCAGTATCCCTTGCTTGACGCGGGGCTTGTCCGGTGCGTCTCATGTAGCGGCCGGCGGGGATTTGGGGGCGGAGTCCCGCGGGGCTGAGGGGCCGCCCTCCCCACTACGCGGGTCAGGGGCACCGTCCCCTCGCGGCCTGGCTGTCTCGTCCGCCCGCGCTCGGTGCTCGAGAACACGTCGTGGGGCCAGCCGGCCGTCCGGGGAGGGGGGCTCACCTCCCGCCGCAGAATCTCAGAGAATTTCTGGATGCAAGTTAGGACTGCCAAGTGATTAGTCAGTATTTGGGGGAAGATACTCTGAGGCTACGCAGATGTCCTGTCTCCCTCCGAGGTTTGCCAAGCGTCGTAGCGTTCGCGCAGGAACCTCGCCTGCGGCGGCTGGGGCTGGGTGTTCCGGTGACGGTGTTCCACCTCCCACGTCCCCGCGACACTTGCGGATCGGAACCCCGCTAGGCAATGCACGCTCCTTCTTCCTTGTGGATGTATTTGTTCGATCGTTTATTTGTGTCCGCGCGGCCTCACGGATGTTTGTTTGGCTCTTCAGGTCATAACCCGGCACCGACGCCGTTTCTTCCGAGGCTCCGACCCCCCAGCCTTGGCGGTCGGAAGCGCAGGTTGAGCCTTGTGTCCTTCTGCTCTGTTAATTTTAGTTTGTTCGTCTTCATTTTAGCACTGCTTTTTAAAAGGCCTTCCGGGGTCTTCTCGCGTATTCCCGCACCAACTCTGGGATCCGCCATCGCCCCAGAGAGAAGTGGCTTTTTGTTGTCGTCGTCGTCCTTAGAGAATCGGGTTAGAAACCAGGACCCCCGCGCCAGCGGGCTCGCCCCTCGGGGCTCCTCCGGCTCCTCGGCCTCTCTGCCCTGCGCCCCTGCCCCGTGCCCTCCGCCCCTGCCCCGTGCTCTGCAGCCTCACGGGCCTTCCGCCGCCTGTTCTGCTGTCTGTTCAGGTGCCCTGAGTTTGTCCCCACCTCGGGGCCTTCGCAGCGCCCTCCACTCTGCCTGGAGTGCCCCGCCCTCTGGTTCCTTCCACGGCCGGGGGCCTTCTGGTGCCCTGATCTCGGCTCGGGGCCGAGAGGCTTCTCTGCGCCCCCGAATCTGAAGCAGCCCTCCCCTCCCCGGCCACCCGGTCACTCGCCCACCACCTGCTTCAGTCTCCGACTCAGGATTACCGGGATTATCTTGCTTATCGTCTGCGCGAGCCCTCTCGGCGTCCCCTCTGTGAGGTCTGGGGCCTCTGCCTTGCTCAGGGCTGTGTCCCCCGTGCCTAGAAGAGTACCTGCACGTAGTAGGTGCTCAGCGAACGCTTGCTGGGCGACCGAGGAGATGCAAACGTGATGCTCTTGCGGCCAGTTTTCAGAGGAGGAAGTCGGGGCTGAGGTTGCGCCCCTTCCTCCTTGCGGAACGAAGGGCCCTGGTCTCAGCCTGTGGGACGAGGGCCCCCGGGGCCCACCCTGGCGGGCACAGGGCACCAGCGAGGCCTCAAGGTGGAGAGGCCCCGGCTGACGCGAGGCGAGAGTGACCCCGGGAGCCAGGGGCCCACGCCACTTCCAGGAGGGTCCCTGGGGGCTCTGAGTACCGCTGGGCCCGTGGGGGTTCCGCGAGGGGGTGCTGCCCGCATGCTCGCCGCGGCCTCTCCCTCCTCGCTCAGAGGGAACGCCCTGGCTCGTTGGCGGCCCTGGACTTGAGCCCCGGTAGCAAGGACGCCACTTCCTGCTGGCGATCGCGTCGAGCCTGGTGGGGCGGACGACACATTGTTTGGCCCGGGACAGGGGCGTGGTGGCAGACCCCGAGGACAGCTGGGCCTGGCGGTGGGGCCTCTGAGGCGGTGGTGTCTGTCTGCGGGGGCCTGGAGGCAGAGTGACCCTCCCCAGGGTCCCTGCGTCCGCTTGGTTCCAGACCCGTCGGCCCCCGTGCGGCGCGTGTTCAGGGAGCTCTGCCTGTTCGACCCCCCACCACCTCGGTCCTTCTCCTGAGGCTGGGGTACTGGCGGCTCGGGGAACCTCCCATAGGCCGCCTGGGGCATCGTTTGTCACCTTTCTGCGGGGTTGGGACGCTCCTGGGAACACGGGGAAGAAGGAGCAGCCCTCCCCAGGGAAGCTGCCGCCACTGTACCCCAGGGGTGAGCACCATCGGGGCCCCCGGCTCCCCAGACTCCCCGGGGTGTCCGCTGCGTTGCTCGCCCGGGTGGGGAGGCCGCGGGGGAGGAGCCGAAGGAAGGGGGCTCCCGGAGGGGTCCCGCCGCGTCGGCGGCCGCCAGCCTGTGCCCACCGCTCAGGTGGCCTCCGCCGTCGCAGGTCGGGTGCCGTGGTGGAGCCGGCCCGGGGGACGGCGGTGTCCGTGTGGCCGCAGCTCTCGGGGTCCTGGTCTCTCGGGCCCGCGTCCCCGCTCTGAGCCTGTGGATGATTCCCTGTGGCCGGTTTTCCAGAAGGGATCCTGGGGCATCTGGGGACAGGGGGCGGGGAGCGCCGGCGTCCTGCCCCCCGAGGACCGTTCTGCGCGCCGCGCCCACTCTCATCGTGGCGGGGGGGGGGCGCCTTGCGGGGAGAGGGAGGTCGCACGCGGGTGGTTCGCGGCTCCCTCGGGGGTGTCTCTCAGCCGCCCGGGAACCGGTCACAGGGCGTGCTCAGGGCTCGCCGTCGGGGAACGGCTCGGCGAGAGGCCGAGTGCTGGAAATGCCGCCCCGCTGACCTGCCCCGCTGACCTGCCCCGCTTGCTGTCTCCCTCCCGCCCAGAAACCAGGCGATGCGGAAGAAGCTGATCCTGTACTTCAAGAGGAGGAACCACGCTCGGAAACAATGGGTAAGCCCCCCGGGGTCTGCCCGCTCGCTCGCTCCCCCCCGGCGGGCTTCCCGGAGGGTCCGGCGGGCGCGGCCGTCCCCTGGCTGCGTGGCTGGGCCGCGGACCGAGACAGTGGCGAAGTGGGAAAGGGGCGCGGCTGCCCACGGAGGCCCGGGTCTGGCCTTCTGCTCCGTCTCCCTTCTGGAAGGGGCGAGGGCAGCTTGTCGGCCCGGAAGCCTGGGGCCTTGCCTGCTCTCCCGGCAGGAAGAGAGAGGCTCAGACGTGGGGTTCTCCCGGCTCCGGACACGGAGGGCTCTCCGGGCCGCCCCGGCGGACGGCGGCTGCGGCAGAGGCGACACGGGCGCCCCCCCTGCGTCACGCCGCGCACTCCGACGGCTCCTCTGGGAGGCGGGCCCCAGGCAGGGAGGGTGTGCGTGAGGACGCGTGCCGCCGCGGTTTGGGACGGCTGTTTACGTCACTGACGCCTGGGGGGGGCAGTGACGGAAGGGGAGTCACCCCTCGGTGTCCTTCCCGCCGTGAGGCAGGAGCTGGCTCCGACAGGCCTACAGGCACAGAAACGCGTAGCCGGGAGAGGCCTGGGGCTGGACTGCGGGAGTGGTTCGGCCGGGTTTTCCCTCACCTCCGTGTGGTCTTCCCCAGCTCTGGGTGCTGGCGCGCGACAGACGGACGGGTGTGTGTGTGGGGGGCCCGCGTGCCCGCAGCAGAGCGGGGTCTCCGAGGGCCAGGGCAGCCGTCCTTTCTCAGACCGTCTCCCCAAGGCTCCGGTCGGACCAGCCGACGGCACGGTCCCTCTGAACCGCTTTCTGAACCCAGACCTCAGTAGGTCCCAGAGGAGAGGAGACACTTTTGGTCTGGATGCCGGGTGGCCGGGAAGCTGGCAGGTGGCATTCTGGACCCCAGGGGCCCACGGGGTGAGACTTCCCAGCCTTTCCTTCCTCACGTTCCTCAGACCCCCAGCTTGACTGGATGGCGACCGGGGGCGGGGTGGGCGGGGTGGGCGGGGTGCTCGAAAGCGGGTGTCCCATCTTATCCATCGAGTGGAATGGATAGCGAGGACCTGCCGAGAGCCCGGCACGGCGGTGGGCAGAGGAGACGGAGACGTGCCGTGTGGGAGGATGGAGGGGCGTAGGGATGGCCTACGTGTCCTGGGCGGTGACCTCGGTACTGCATGGGAAGGACAAGGAGGGACCAGCTGGGTGGAAATCGGAGTGTCGGGCAGCAGGCACCGCAAGTGCAAAGGCCCTGAGGTCAGAACCAGCTTGGGTAGGCCGGGACGGCATGTAGCAGGCTAATCTGGAGTGCAGGCTGTGAGTTGGGGGTCACGGTAGATGCGAATGGTGTGGGAGGCAGGTCACCTAGAAACCCCTGCCTTCAACCAAGATGGAACATTCAGGTTCTTTTCTAAACACAATGGGACCCTTAATTTACTCTTCTAAATGCATTCTTCGTAAACAACATGAAGTTTTTATTTTGAGAATTTTCAAATAGGAAATTTGAGAGATATAGTGAACACCACATAGAATCAATCAGTGGTCAGGACTGCTGTGCTGTGTGTGTATATGTGCGTACATGTATGTATATGTGTGTAGATATATGTGTAGGTGTGTGTATGTGTATGTGTGTGTATACGTGTGCACATACGTGTGTGTGCATGTATACGTGTGTGGGTGTGCGTGTGTGCGCACACATGTGCCTGCACGTGCACACGAGAGTACGAACGTTGAACGTTGTTGTGTCAAACCGGTAGGAAGAAGGTGTGGACCCCGGGCCCCTCCCCCCGGCGCTCCACGTCTGTCTCCTGCAGGACAGGAAGTTCCATCGTCACCACCCCCAAGGACGAGCAGTGTCCCTGGGACCTTCCAGCCGTGGCCATGCTTCCATCCCCAGTTGCCCTGTCTGGGGACCGGGTTCATTTTGGGCGGGATGGAGAATTTCTGATGTCCGTGGTGGAAGGGTCCCTGGGGTCACTTGGGGGCCCCTTGAGGGTGGGGTGGGGAAAGTGGCTTATTTAAACACCGAGCAACTGGAGACTAGTAACAAACTCGGGGAGGCTCTGAGGCCAGGCTGAGCCCATCGCGAGGGAGACCCCTGAGTTGCAACGGTGGGGGGGGTTCAGAATGACCCTGTTGTAGTTTGGGTAACGTGTATTTACTTATTTTGAGAGAGAGAACGAGCAGGGGAGGGGCAGAGAGGCAGGGAGAGAGAGTTCCAAGCAGGCTCCGTCGCGGGCTCCGTCTCCCGAGCCCTGAGATCGTGACCTGAGCCTAAATCGAGAGGTGGACGCTTCACCGACTGAGCGCCCCAGGCGCCCCTGTGCCCGTTCTTCTGTAATGAGCCCAGGGCCCCTGATGCACTGTTTTCAGCCGGGGTTGGGGGTGTTTGGTCCAGAGGGCTCCCCCCAGACCTCTGACCCTCACGCCCCGCCCCCTCCGTGAGCCGGCCCCCCTCCGACCACGGAGCCCCGCTCCTCAGAGGTTCGGAACACAGGTCAGCTGTGCCCCGAGAGCCGAGGGTTTGCCCCCAGAGGGGCGTGGACACCAACGCGGACCTCCGCCCCCTCCCGGTCCGTCCCCGGGAAGCCGAGTGTGGCCCTGACTGGTGGGTGGGGGCGGTGTGAGGGCGTGCTGTCAACGCAGGGGCCCGAGGCCAAGCCCATCCACCGAGGCCTGCTGTGTGTCACCCGGGGAGCGCCGTCTGGCCGGGAGCCTCGCCCTTCCTGCTCTGCGAGATGGGGCGGGCTGCAGTGAGGACCGAGGTGCGTGCTCGCTGCGGCTCCCGGCCGAGGGGGCGTGTGCGACCGCGATGGTGGCCGTGCGGGATGGGTCGGGAGGGAGGCGAGCCCAGCGTGGAGGGTGCGTGTCCCTGTGTCCCGAGGCTGTGGTAACAAGCGACCACGAGGTCGGCAGCCAAAGACGACAGGATCGTGCGCTCGCGCAGCTCCGGAGGCCAGGAGTCCGGTCACGGTGTGGCCAGGGCGCTGTTCCCACCCGAGGCTCTGGGCTGGGTCCTGGCTGCCTCTCCCTGCCTCGGGGCGCCCCAGGTCCCCGCGGTCTCTGCCCCTGTGTCCACAGGGCCACCCCCCCTTCCCTTCTCTTACATGGACACCTGATTACGTGATTCAGAGCTCGCCCCGACCCGGGGTGACCGCACCCCAGGTCCCTTTATTAGTAAGGGCGAGCAGTCTGTAGATTGCGGGGGTCGCCGTGCAGCCCCCCACACCGCCCCGGCCCGTTTGCAGCCGTCTGCCCTTCGGCTCTCCCCTGGATCGTCCCCAGTCTCCTCGTCACTTATGTGGTTTTAGGGACGGCCGAGGGTTGCTCACCCCTCCCGCGGGCCCCGCACCTGAGTTCCCCGTTTGCTGAGTCCGGGCTTCTCCCGGAGCCGCCCCGCATCCGCGACTTGCTTCTGCAGCCTGGGGCCGAGCAGGGCGGGGGTGGGGAGAGCGGTCACTGGTCGCCCTCCACCCTCACCAGCACGGGGCGGGGAGCGGGAGCCCCAGCCCTCCGCACAGCCAGCCCAGAGAGCTTTCTGCAGGCTCCGTGACCCGTCCCGCCGAGCCCCTCGGGGCCCTGCGCCAGGACCCCTGTGCCTCCCTGAGGTCCGAGGGACGCGGCTCCCCTGGCCAGCTGCCTCCAGCTGCCCTCGTCTGACGGTACCCTCCTTTATCCCTGCCCCGTGGCCCGCGCCCGGGCTCCCCGGTTTTCAGGGCACCCCGTTGCTCAGCACCGCCTCGCGTGCAGAGTCGAGTCAAGCCACGCCCGGCAGGGCGGGGGGTGGGGGTTTCAGATCTTGGCCCTGCTGATCGTCCGGGGCAGAGCCTTCAGCTTCTGGCCTCGGTTTACTGCCCCGTTCGGCGCAGATCTGAACACCCACCTCCTCGGGCCACTGAGCGAGAGGCTTCACGCGGTGTGCTCAGGGACGCCCGGCGTGCGGTGGGGGCTCCGAGCCGTCAGCTGGCCCTGAGGTCCGCGTGGGACGGCGGGGGACCTCGAACTGCCCACGCGGTCCTGAAAAAGCACGACCAGGCGCAGCCACGGGAGTCGCCTGGGATTTCAGATCTTGTCACCGGGCGACGGCAGGGTGGTTCTGGCCCAAGGACAGACGCGGACACCGCGGCGCAGGATGGAGCCGCCGGGAGGAGGGCCTCAGGCCTGTGGGCAGGTGGTTTTTGACGAGAGGCCAAATCCCTTCAGGGACAGAGGGCGGCGTCTTCAGCAAATGGCGCCCGGGCGGCTGGGTGTCCCCGCACGCACGGCGGAGCCCGACCGCCCCTCCCGGCCCTGCTGCGGGGGCGATTCGAAGTCAGTCGAAGGCCTAAGTGCAGGAGCCAAAACCGTGAAATTGCTCAGGAAAAACACAGCGGTGACTCGGTGGCCTCGGGGTTGCCAGCGGACCCTTGGGTGTGACACCAGACACACCAGCAGCAAGAGGAAGGCAGGGTGTCGGGCGTCATCGGAGCCCCTGCCGGCCGCTCCCGCCGGGACCCCGGCCTCCACGCACTGTCCGGGTGCCGCCCGGCCGGGGGCCCGCCCGCCCGAGCTCCGAGCCGCAGCGCCAACGGGGCCCATCGTGTGGCCGCGTGGGGTCCGGGGGAGTCTGTGCAGGAAGGACTCCGCTCTGCGCCCTGCGTGTGACGCAGTAACGTTCGGCTGGTGTCGGTGGTGACGGTGCAGTGCCGAGAGCGAATGCCGACGGCTGGCGAGCTAGAGGCGGGGGCGGCGTGGCCTCCTGGTCCTCACAGAGCCTCGCACCGGCACCCCGCGCACTGGCTCGGCCTCTCGACTGTGCGCGTGAGCGTGAGGGGGCATTGGCTTCCGGCTCTGGACCGCTCGGCCGTCGCGCTCCCGGCGTTGGGGGTGGCTGTCCCCTGCAGGGCATTGCCCCGAGGCACCCGTGTGGCGGCACAGACCGTGTCTTCTCCGGGAAGTCTCCCTGTGCTGTTGGGCGAACCTCTGCCCCCATCTCCCCGTCGGACGCGTGTGCTCCCCGCTCCGTCACACTGAGGACAGCCTCTCCAGCAGGCGGGGCGGGTCCCCTGCGGTGACGGCGACGGGGCCGGACGTCCCCGTGCCCCGTGGGGACTGTCCGCACCGCAGCGCCACAGATAGCGTGGCCATTGTCTGCCGCTGGAGCCTGAGTTTTGGAGCGGCCCGCACACGCGTTCGGCCCTAGGGGCTGGGGGGCCGAGTTCTCCCCCTCAGAGCCGGCCCGACCACCCCCGGGGACTCTCGCGCTGCTGGGTTTGCCGATGACCAAGGTCACAGGTGGCCTTCCAGGCTGCGGTACAGAACGGGGCGAGGCGTCCGGTCACGGGGGCGGGAGAGGTGGTTTCTGATTGCGCTGCGGCATCGAGCGGGCGTTCAGGCGAGACTCCCAGACCGTGCCATCTGTCCGGCGCAGCTGCTAGAGACCGGGAGATCGGGGTCTTATGGGCGGCTTCTCGCTCCCCACCTGCTCGAGGCCCAGGTCACCTTGGAGACGTGCAAGCCGGGCGGCTCTGCTCCTGCCCGGGCGGCGGTCTTTCATCTGAGGACACGCAGCAAGCAGCACTGTGGTTAGACGTAGAGAGGGACTTCCTCGTCTAGGAGACACGGCAGAGGCCCCTCCCTGGATGCTGCTCTGGACTTCACGTGGACTCCCTGGGCCTGGGATCAGGGCTGAGCTGAGGCCAGCGAATGAGGAACTTTTCAGAAGGAGGGTTTTTTTTCTAGGGGCCGCCCCAACCCCGACAGACACCCTAGAGCCTCGCGGGCCCACATAACTTCCTTCCGCGACGGGGGCGGTCTCTGTGCGCCGGAGCCCCTGCCACCAGAGGAACGGGCCTGGGGACCAGGCTCTGGGCTGTAAATGCTACTTCATAGGATTTGAAGTTAGCCACACGTGGCCGGTGGCTTTTGCATCGGACGGGGCATTTCTAGAAGGGGGCCGGGCCGGCGGGGAGGCCTGTGCGTTTTCTCGGGGCCCGGGTCCGCCCGGGTCCGCGTGTCGTCCCGCGTGTCCGCCGCGTGTGCTCTCGTGTGTGGCTGCGTGTGCCCGCGTGCGGCCCGGAGCCCGGAGCCGGGGCGGGGCGGGGGGGGGGTGGGGGCGCGGCGTCCCGATGAGGACGGGCCGCTGAGGGTGCCCCCCGCGCCGTGCTCCCCCAGGAGCAGAAGTTCTGCCAGCGCTATGACCAGCTCATGGAGGCCTGGGAGAAGAAGGTGGAGCGCATCGAGAGCAACCCCCGGCGGCGCGCCAAGGAGAGCAAGGTGCGCGAGTACTACGAGAAGCAGTTCCCCGAGATCCGCAAGCAGCGGGAGCTGCAGGAGCGCATGCAGAGGTGAGCCGGGGCGGAGCCCGCCCGCCCCTGCACGCAGAGGTGAGGCGGGGGAGCTGGAGCCCGACCCTCCCCTCCCGCCCTGCCCGCACCTGCGTGTAGGGGTGACGGGGGGGGGGGCGGGGGCTGGAGGCCAACCCTCCCTCCCCCCACCCGCCGCCTATGTGCAGAGGTGAGGCGGGGGTGCCTGGAGCCCGACCCTCCCCTCCCGCCCTGCCCGCACCTGCGTGTAGGGGTGACGGGGGGGGGGTGGGGGCTGGAGGCCAACCCTCCCTCCCCCCACCCGCCGCCTATGTGCAGAGGTGAGGCGGGGGTGCCTGGATCCCGACCCGACCCTCCCGCCCTGGCAGCCGACTGTGTTCAAGACGCCTCAGGGACCTGGGTCGGAGGGGGAGCCCTGGGCGCTGTGCGACAGCGAGCGCAGCGGGGGCTCGAACTGGCGTCGCGGGGGCCGCCTCAGGGCCCGGACGTGTGGCTCGAGCCTGCTCGGCCTTAATGCCCACCAGAACCCGGGACACGTTTGGGCGGAGCGAGCGGTCCTCCCGCGTGCCACGGGCTGGCACTGCCCAGCTTCGCTCATTGGCGCGGCCTGCGCGGCCCCTGCGGGCAGCCGGGCCTGAGAGGCCGGGTGCGGACCCAAGCCGAGGGGCTTGGCTCCGGGGCCCGATCGGCGTGCGGGTCCCCCCCGGTAGTCGGAGGCCCGTGGGGTCCTGCGCAGGAGGGCCCGGCGCACAGTCGGCGCCTTTGGGTGTGTAGCGTGCTGTTACCCGGATGGGTGACGGGCGACGGGTGGTGATGGTGCCGCTTCCGGTCTTCCTGGACGCTCGGTCCCCGTGTCACCCGGGGCCTCCCCAGCGAGGCCCCGAGAGCCGCTGCCACGTCCCCCTGTGACAGGAGGGAACCGAGGCCCGGATCCGCATACGAGGGCCCTCGTGGCCGGGCTTCTGGGGCGCTCAGGGGAGAAGACGCGCCAAGCGCCTCTGGCGTTCCTGGGTCAGGGTTGGGGCTCCGTGCCCTCCCCGAGGTGTCCCTGCGGATAGCGGAGGCCTGGTCCCCTCCACTCCCTCCCCGCCGCCTACACCCTGCCCCGCCCCTGGGGAAGTTGTGGGCTGGGTCTGCGCTGCGGCGCCAGCTGGGGCCCGGCCGCCCACGGCCCGGTCCTGAGTGAGTCCCTTTGGCCCCCAGCAGGGTGGGCCAGCGGGGCAGCGGGCTCTCCATGTCGGCCGCCCGCAGCGAGCACGAGGTGTCCGAGATCATCGACGGCCTCTCCGAGCAGGAGGTAAGAGCGCGGCCGGGACCCCGGCCTGGCTTCGCTCCCCCCCCCCCCCCCCCCACGCGCGGGATGGTCCTGGCAGGAAGCGGCATTCACCCAGTGGCCCCGAAGCGCGGGCAGAACCAGTGCAGGGCACTGAGGCACCGCGGGAGTGGCCGTCACCTGCCTCCTACCTGCAGGATGAGCAGAGAGGGACGAGCAGCTGGGCTGCGGGCATCTGGCAGGACGTGGCCGGGAGGGTCACAGCCTCGGCTGCAGCTGGGGGGCTGAGGGCTGAGCACCCCTGTCTCTTCCACCTCCCAGCGCCTCCCACTGGCTGAGCCCGACCGGAAGTCCGAGGCAGGGGTGCCTGAGAGACGTGGTTCCTAGGTCAGCCTCTCAGTGCCCAGACGGGGGGGCAGACGGACAGTTCCCTGCAGGCTGACCCTCCACCAGGCTGGACCCCCAGCCCTGTCAGCGTGACTACACCTCCTTGTTTTCTGTCCCCGTGCCCCCTGCCCCCCCGGGAGGCCCGGACAACCAGAACGCAGCCTGGGTGACCCCGGCCGCGGTCATGGGGACCAGAGGGGGGTCAGGAAGCAGGGAGACGAGGCATTTGCCCCAGGGAAGTGTTGGTACCCGCCTGGTCCCTTCTGGATCTTGGGGATCAAGCTTCTGACGTGCCAGACCCCCCACCCCGCTTGTTCCCGACACCGCAGGGGCGTGAGGGAGTTTCGTGGAAGGAGGGGACTCGTCTTCCCCGAGGTCCGTTGACCCGGTAGGTGTGGCTGCAGTTCGGTGCGGCAGCCGCCAGCAACGGGTGGCTGTTTGGATTGAAGTTAAATGAAACAAAACTGAAACTTCAGTTCCTTGGTCACACCAGCCGCACGTTTGGTGCCGGGCGGCCATGGGGGGTGGTCACTGCCACGCTGGATGGGGCAGGCGGTTTCTGGTCAGCTCTGCCCCAGGCTGCCGATTGTCCCTTGCACAGACTTAGGAGTCCTGGGGGACAGGCGCCCCGTGTGCACCGTAGTTTTCCAGGCCCCACCCCCGGAGGTTCTGATTTAGCCGATCTGGGGCGAAGCCAAGAACTCAGAGGTTTTACCAAGTTACCCGCGTGACTCCGACGCGGGTCATTCGGACTGTCTGGCCGCAGAGAGAGAGCCTTCTTTTTAAAACTTGACGTGGGCGCCCGGGTGACGCAGTCGGCTGAGCTCCGACTTCGGCTCAATCCTGGGCTCACAGTTTGAGAGTTTGAGCCTTACGTCGGGCTCCGAGCTGCTCTCTGCCTCTCTCCGCCTCTCCCCTGCGCCTCCTCTTTTTCTCTGTCTCTAAATAAATACATAAAACTCCAACAAAAATTACAAAAAAACCCTTTACATGGCAGGTCCCTATTTTGGACACCAGTCAGTCCTCAGAAAGCAGGACTCGGAAGGCCTTTGCCCGCAGTCACACCTCGGGGTTTGTTGGGGCTCCTGTCCCGCTGTTGCTATGGCCACGTGCATGTCCCACAGGGGTGTGGACACGGGTTCAGTTTGCCCCGGAAGCACGAGGAGGGCGGGTGGCCCTTTCCCAAGCGTTTCCTGCCTGAGGGCCAAGGGCCAGGGGTATCTCGGCCGATGCGGTGTTCCCGGTCTCCAGACCCCATCCCAGGGGCCCGCTTCCCCAAGTCCTGGCCACCAGCCTCCCGAGGCTGTTGAGGGGGTGGCGCTTGGGGCAGTATGGTTAGAAGGGGAGTTCAGGGCCGAGACTCCCCGAGAGGGGGCGGGTGGGAGGAGAGATGCCGCCCCTCCCGCGGGGAGCTTTCCGCTGTCACGATGCCGCCGTGCCGCGGTCCGCCCTCCGTGCCCCTCTGGGAGGACCACGGGAGAGACGGTGGTTCCGGAGGGCTGTGCCAAGTGCCGGGAAGCCCCAGGCCTCCGGGGGGGTCCTCCTGAGCCGGGCTCAGGGCTGTGTGCTCCTGCCGGGAGTCCCCGATGTCGAAGGGGAGGTCGGCTGTAGGCTGCCGGGCGCCAGGTCCTTTGAACTAGCTGACCTTGGCTGTGCTGGGCCTGCCTCCTCAGATGGGCAATTAATTGCCAGTAACGGGCCGGCCACAGAGATGCGGGGAACTGAGCCCGGCTGAGTGGCGGCTCCGAGCCCTCTAAGAGCCATCCCCACGCGTTGTGAGCGAGCCGCCTGGCGGGCTGGGTCCCAAGTGTGCACGCTCGAGGGGGGCGGGGGCGGGGGCGGGGGCGGGGGCCGGGGAGGGAGTGCGTCTGCGGGGCGTGGCTCCCCGGCCCCCTCCCCGTCTCGCGTGCCCTCGAGCCCGGATGGCCAGGCCCGCTCCTGAGCCGGTTTGGCCCAGCTTTCCTGCCGTGTTTTACGGCCCTCGCATTTCCAAAGGGAAGATTCACCGCCCCCCTCTCGCTGCAGCTAAGGCGGCGGCTGCTCTCCGCGTTTAATTTACGGCCCCGTCCACCGCAAACCTGCCCGGGGCCGCCTTCACATTCCCCCGCGGCCAGCGTGGGCCGGTGCTGTTTCCACCTCCTCTTGCCCTCTGTCTCTGGGCCGCCGTTCCCCACCCTCGCTGGGAACTCCTGCGCCCCCCTCCCCCCCCC
>PITB01024974.1:0-23458 GCA_004024585.1 Paradoxurus hermaphroditus
CCTGCTGGACACAACCCCCAAGAGCCCTTCTTTAGAAATAAAACCTTCCCCCGCTGCCCGCGCCCCCATCACTGGTTTTCGTCGTGTGTCCCCTGGGACGACCCTGGACGTCCCAACCCTCCGGCTGCCCCCTTGGGCTCAAGGCTCGAGCACGACGCAGCCGCCCGGTTTCTGAGGACCCGCGAGCTGACGGTCGCATCAGGCTCGCGGCCGGGCTCGTGGACCCGCGCTGGGTGGGAAGCGGCGGCGACTCGCGGGACCGTGTCACGCACTCTCATTCAAGAAGGAAAGCCAGAAGGAGGGGAAAGCTGAAGAACGGCCCGAAGACGGCGTGCCTCCCACCAGAGGGCTCGGCTCTCCTGCATTTCTTTCTTTTATTAAACAAATTCCCCACCATGCCTCCTCGGGCACAGCAAAGCCCAGAGCAGTGTATGTGTGTGTGTGCGTGTGCACGTGTGTGTGTGTGTGTGTGTGTGTGCGGTGGCACGTGGGGCGGACAGGAAGGCGCAGCCTGAGCCTGAGCGCCAGGCTGCTCTGACAACCCCAGGCCCGCTCCGGGGACGTCAGCGGGTGTTCCCATTTGCACCCGCCTTTGGTCCCATCTGGCCACCAGGCTGCACTATTAGTGGCTTAGCATTTTTCGTTTTATATCAACTCGCCTTTTCCTCTAGCCCTGCTTTAACCTCGTGCTAAAGTTCCTGAATTGTGACTGGAAACACTGAGCACCAACACCTGGGCTTCCGCAAGGTTTAGATGTTACCTATCAGTAAAACCTCGGGTCGCGAGGCCCGTGTTCGGCGAGTGTTCTGGACGGCGAGCCAACATCTCTCACAACTTTTACCTCGAGAAACGAGCGATGTCTTGCGATGCGAGGAGCCGTGCCGCCGAACGTCGCATGACCACAACTGAGCCGATGGTTCTTGAAATTCACTTTGATACACAAGTGCTTCGGATGACGAGCATGTTTCCAGAACGCATGATGCTCGAGAACCAAGGTTTTACTGTATTTTATGTGTATACGTCGAGTAGCATTGAAACTTACATGTGAGTTGCACTTAAAGGGCGGAACTATTCTTAGAAGCGTTTACACGGTGCGGGAAATACATGATTCTGTAAATTCAAGTACTTCATCCGGCGCCACCCGAAATTACATAGCACACCTGCACGCACCGGGGGGTTCACATAACACACTCTGAGAGGTGTAGACAAGAAGCCTGACGCTCCCTCTTTTCAGCCTCCACGGGCCGCTGGGTGGTGTCCCCGCTTTTTGAGGTGTGACATCTGAAGTCAAGGGGCCTACTTCCTTCTGACAGCGCTTCTGAGGCCCGTGAGGGAAGGGGCCGCTCTGTTTGGCGTCTTCTCCATGCGTGTGTCCAAACGGTTTCCTTTTTATCAGGACAGCAGTCCTATGGGATCGGGGCCGGCCCTAACATCCCATTTAACTTGCAGTCTCTGCAAAGACTCTCTCTCCAAATAAGGTCGCATTCTGGGGAGCCGAGTGTTGGGGCTTCAACACATGACTTTGGGGGGACACAATTCAGCCTGTAACACAGGCCCTCCCCAATGTCCCTCTGCTTGTCTCCGTTGACAGGCAGGCTGACTTCTAATTTGTTTTTAATTTTCTTTTTAGCGTTTTAATTTTATGTTTGAAAGACATAGAGACAGAGCGTGAGCAAGGGAAGGGCAGAGAGAGAGGGAGATACAGAATGTGAAGCAGGCTCCAGGCTCTGAGCTGTCAGCACAGAACCCGACACGGGGCTCAAACTCACGGACTGTGAAATCATGACCTGAGCTGAAGTCGGCTGCTTAACCGACTGAGCCACCCAGGCGCCCTGACTTCTCGACCACAACGAAGCCGCCTGGTTTCTGATCAGAGGGCATTTTTTAAAAGACATTCTTTTATTTTTCTAATATTAATTTTGAAAGAGAGAGAGCATGCGGGGGAGGGGGGCAGAGAGAGAGGGAGACAGAGGATCCGAAGCAGGCTCTGCGCTGACAGCAGAGAGCCCGATGCGGCGCTCGAATTCACAAACCAAGAGATCATGACCTGAGCCGAAGTCAGACGCTCAACTCACCGAGCCGCCTAGGCGCCCCAAGCGAGTGGACTTCTAAACAGCACCTGTGTAGACATGTGTCTGGCCCGTTGTACAGTCGGGCCAGCTTGGCAGATGGTGGTACCTGCTGCAGGGTCTTCCTGCCCCCAGGCCTCATGCAAGTAGCTTCTCATCTTATTACAGGACTGACGCTAAAGCCCCCTCACCGGTGTAGACGCGGCTGCCCGCTGACACCGCGACGGTATGTTCGGGAGCGCGCAGTGCCGCCTGGATGGGAAAGCTTGCAGGCGTGCAGGTTTCTAGTCCTTCTGAAGTCTCCCAGCTCCGCCCGTCTGGCCCCCGGGACCCTGGGGGATGCTTCTGGTTCTGCTGGGGGAGGTAGGGCCGCGGGGAACCCAAGGTGCTGGGTGCCATCAGACAAAAATAACCTTGGCTTTTTGTCAGCTTTTCCACTGCTTTTTTGTGTAAGCTTACATGCGTGTGTGTGTTCTTGAGACTGGGGTCCCTTTGCTGGATAGTAAATGTGAACCTCCAAATACTGTCCGCTTTATATGTGTTCCGGATAAAATTCTGCTCTCTTCAACACATATTCTCGTTCCTGCCACTTGTCATAGCCTCGAAGCCGGGCCCCTGTCGCTTCTCCCCTGGGTGAGTGCGCCGCGTCCCACTGGCCTCTCTGTGGCCACCTTGTCCCCTAGCCCAGGGCTCAGCAAGCCCTTCTACGAAGGATCAGACAGTAAAGATCTTGGACCGTATGGTTCCTGCTGTGGCTGCTGAGTAGTTATGCACCATTGCCATGGCAGCACCAATGCAGCCATAGATAGTAAGTGGCAAGCAGGGATGGCTGTGTTCTTATAAAACTACTTCTAGCAACAGGTGGCAGTCTGGATTCGAACTGTGGCCCATAGCTTTCTTACCCCTGCCCACTTCATGGCAACACTTACCCCTTTTACGTTTCAGCTTTCTTGAGATATAGTTGGCACATGACATCCTGTAAGCTCATGATGGAACATGCGATGAGTTGATACCTTTATGTGCTGCAAAATGCTTCCCACCGTGGCATCAGCAACCACTTCCATGCATCTCATAATTAGCATTCGTTTGTTGGGGGGAGAACATTTAAGATCTACTCTCTCAGCAGCTTTCGAGTATGTGACATAGTATGATTGCCAGGGTCACCATGCGGTACGTTCAATCCTCGGAACTTGCTCATCTCATAACTGGAAATTTGCAGCCTTTGACCAACCTCCCCCCATTGCCCACTCCCACTCGCCAGCCCATGGTAGCTATCATTCTACGCTCTGTTGCTCTCAATACAGATCTTTTTATTTATGCCTCTTAAATTTTTATTAAAAAATTTTTTTTAACGTTTACTTATTTTCGAGACAGAGTATGACCAGGGAAGGGGTGAGAAGGAGGGAGACACAAAATCTCCAGGCTCTGAGCTGTCAGCACAGAGCCCGATGCGGGGCTCGAACCCGTGAACCATGAGACCATGACCTGAGCTGAAGTCGGATGCTTAACTGACTGAGCCACCAGGCACCCGTGTTCTATCAACTCTTTAAACATCACTACTATTTTTGCTTTAGAAAGTCGGTACCTTTCAGAGAGATTAAAAATAAAAAAACCGAGGGGTGCCTGGCTGGCTCAGTCAGTTGAGCTTCTGACTTGGCTCAGGTCATGATCTCACAGTTCCTGAGTTTTGAGCCCCACATTGGGCTCTCTACTGTCAATGCAGAGCCCGTTTCGGATCCCCTGCCCCCTACCCACCCCCCCGCCACTCCCCTGCTTGCACACTCTTTCTCTAAAAAATAAACATTAAAAAAATTTTACAAACAACGACAAATTTGTGGATGTGGAGTATTTGTCTAAAACTTCAATCCCCCCACGTTGGGACAAACTGTCTAAGGTTTCAGCATAAGGTTCCAGGTGGATACACTTCTTCCCCTGGAAAAGGCAGAGTGTGTCTCCGTCACTGGCAAGGCTGTGGCAGGGGAGCTGGGGACCTGGAGAAAGCCCGGGAGGAGACTGTCCTGCCCCGTGAAATTGGTCCAGATTGAGGCTTCGGGTCTGCACTGGCCATCGTGCCTGCTGCGGGGTGGGACCCTGTGCCAGTACTCAGGCACCGATCTGAGAGTCCCAAGAGTCAGAGAGGTCACTGAGCGTGGGGGACGCCGTGGCGCACGCCCCCAGGGCCCCCTGGACCGAAGCGCTCGGTTCCTCTTCTGGAGGGGTGCTCGTTGGTGGCTAACTGCCCTCCGATCAAGAGCCACCTCGCCCGCGCCACCCTGCCCCGGCTTGTGGAGGTCACTTCTGGGCTCCACGTGTCTCACAGACACTAAGTCAATGCTGATTTCCCTTCCCACCCGGCCCCTTCTTGCTCAGCGTCATATTCCACCTGAGATATTCTTTCGTGACCGGAGTCCCACGCTGAGTAGGAGAGACATTGATTCCATGAATATTGGGGACGAGGCACTATGTTAAGGGCTGCGGATATGAAACGACTAGATCTGGCCCATCGCCGTTTTTACTTTTAAACTGAAGCATAAGGTTCTTTTATCTGAAGATCATTCTTTTAAACTGATGCAGCCCCAGACAATAGCATATTTTTGAAACAGCAGCGACTTCTTGCTGATGTAACATGTCCGCCCAGCCACCCTCCATGTCATCCTTTATCCAGGATGTTCTGGCTCATGGAGACTCCCTGACCGGACACCGCCGGTTGTGGCAAAAGGGGATAGGGGGCCCAGGGAAGCACGCACTGGCTCTCAGAGAGTCTGCCCAGAAGTCGTACATACATTTTTTAATGGACATGTTGAGCCATTCTGCGGCTAGCTCCCCAGCTCCTACGGGTATAGGGCGCACACTGGGTCATTAGCAGGATTCCCACGATGACTTGTCATCCGCTACGTGAGGGCTACTGTGGTTTGAAGGACTATGTAGAAATTCCTGGAACTTCACCTCCCTACCAGAACCGTAAACCAGAAACAATACGGGATCCTGGCGGCGGATTTCAAAGAGTAACGCCCCCATCAAAGAATTAAAAGACGCAGCAGTGATAACAGCTATCACGGTCCCACTTAACTCCCCTGCCCGGCCGTGCAGAAGAGGAAGGACGGATGCAGACTGATGCGACATCAGGACGAAATGAGTGTGGTCTGACCCCGTGGCCTTAAGGCTGGGTGTGAGCGGCAGCCATCTGCCGTCGGCGGAAATGGCACGTCAAAGAGTGAGCTTGGCATTTCCAGAGGGTAAACGGCATGAGCAGGTGGCTTGGACTTTCGACGGACACCTGCTGCACGGCATCGAGTGTTTTTTGTGGCCAGATGACTGAGGACACTTGAGGACAGCGTTGAAGGAAAGTCCTTCGCGTGGAACTCTGAGCTGTGCATCTGGTTACCCACCCTGCCTGGAGTGAGATGGGCCAAAAGGCCTGCCCTACATGGACTTGGGGTAAGTCGTTAGCAGCTCGGCAGGATGGGCAAGCATCTGGGGCAGGATTCAAAGATTAGTGACAAGGTGTGGTGGGGACAGACCTCTCAAATCGGGCGCAGGCTGTGAAGACAGGCGTCTCCGCGTGTGCCCGCCAGAGAATCCCTAGAGGGGGACAAAACGGCCCGCCTCGTGGATGGAGTCGCGTCCTTCCCCAGTCACCGTGCTTGCTTGGTGGACCCATGAACTAAGCGGCCATCAAGACAGGGGTGGCGACTGGAATTGGCTCAGCATCTTTAGACCTGCCCTGCCCAAGCCTCACCACGCTAACCACTGCTGAGGGCCTGACCACCGCTCGGTCCCTAGGATGGCATTTCCGAGGGCGACCAACTAGCTGCCTGGTAGGCAATGGGTTGACTGCACGGGGCCTCCTGCAGCATGGAGGCGGTCGTGATTTGTCTTCACTCGTATTCGTGTCTAAACTCGTATTCTGAGGATGGATATGCCTGCCCTGTCAGCACCACCTTCCGCCGTGGCGACATTCCACAAACGCTTCTGATCACAGAACCCGATTCACGGCCAAGGGCACTCAGGAACCACATGGCTCACGTTCATGGAGCTAACTGTTCTTACCCCATCGCCCACCACCTGGAAGCCGCTGGGCTTACTGAAGCCTCGGCCATGGCGAAGGGAAGGGGTTCTGTCTTCCTGGATGACTGTTACGCCTTTACCCAGAGGCCATTACTCGGTGTGGACTCCCACCCCCGCCGCAGTCAGAATTACGTGGGTCTGAGGAGAAGGGGCAGGAGTGGGGTTGGCACTTTCCGGTCTTTTACTTAAGAACCCAATCATGGAATCTTTTCATTTCGGGCCTGGAAAGTTCAGGCGTTGCTGGTTTGATGGCCTTGGAGCCCAAGGGGAACAAACTTCTCCCGAGGGTCACGACGCTGGTTCTGGTTCATTTGAAGAGACTGCTTGCTACTCAGTGAGGACCGAGGACTAAGCCTAGGACCCAAAGATTCCCTGGCGTCTCTTGGTATTTCCACGTAAGGGAAGTAAAGGAACCTGCAACAAAGGCCTCTAAGAAAGGACACTCCAGCAACGACGGGCTGGGTCACCCATGTAAAGACCGGCTGGGGCAGGCTCGGAGGACAAGGGAGGTGTGGAGGCTGGAGGGAAGGAGGAGGTCACGAACGTCGGCTACGGCCCTGTGACCAAGTACAGAATCAAGGGCAGCGCTCACCGGACACATCCCCTCCTGCTGCGGACGCGCTGTTTTCTCATTCGGGGAGCGGACGGACTGCAAAAGCATGTCCCGGATCCCGTCGTCCGACGCCGGCAAGGGTTCCTGCGCTGAAGGATGCTCCGGAAAGGCCACGGTGGTCCTGAGGCCACGGACACGTCCCCACAAGACGAGGGGGCAAAGAGCAGTGAGCCCATCACAGGACACGAGGAAATGCGGGGTGTGCGGACTGCCCCGAAGCCAGACCGGTCGCTAGACTGGCCCAAAGCAAGGCTGAGGTCCGGCCGCTGACCTTGGCAGGGTTCCTGTCGAGACAAGCCGTGCCCGGGCGTCCACGCAGTGCGGCGACTTTGGCTGCTGTCATTAGTAAGAGGAGAACCGGCCAGTTTTCGGAAGAAAATGTAGCTTTATTATGACATAGGAAAGACTACAAGCCATTAAGGTAGAAGAGTCGACAGTTCCTTAAAATGACAGGTAAGAGGGAGGTGTAAACATCTTGGTAATAAAATCCACAGCACAATCATTGGAATCTGTTTCTTACGATTTTCATTTTTGAGGTTATAGTAAATGAAACAGTCACTTGAATTCTCAAAAGAACAGCAAATTTACCCAGGGAGAGCATACACACCAAGCCAAACTACAACAGCACGGGGCGACGTGTCGTGGGGGCAGGAGCGCTGCCGCAGGAAGGAGACCTCGGACGGTCCTTTGCCCGGGGCCCAGGAGAGGAGGCCTGGCCACTCGGGCTGCCCGCCCCGCTCTCCCGGCCCGCACGCTGCTCAGAACGCACGGCCGACTCCGAAGACGGAGAGCCGGTCTCACCGTGAAGCATGGAAATGATCGCCGACATCTCAGAATTACAGCGTGTTTTAAGAACACTGGTGAAGTGCGGGGCAGGTGGGGGGTGGGGGGAGTCACCCGATGATCCCTTAGTGTCAGACGCACTTGGGAATGACCTGAACACGTGTACTGGGGTGGTTACTAGGAGATAAGAAAGCCATTTTCTGGAGTTTCACAGCTGGACGAAGAGCTAGAGAAAAACTCCGAGGTCCATCACGGAGTATTTGTTCCTAACCAGGTAAGTGCACACGAAAACGCTGACGGTGGGATGTCCCTCGGACAGCACAGGCAGAGGGCCCCCCTGCGGTAACAGGGGCCAGTTCTTCCGGTCACAGGGGAGCTTCCCGGCATAGGCAGAGAGCGCTGGGGCCAACGGGAAGAAAGAGAATTATTTGGATACAAACATTTAATGTCTATAAAGGATCAACGTGGCCTCACGGTCTGTCCCCAGTCCTCCTGTCCCTGGAGCAGCCAAGCTCCTGAACACGAGCAGAGACAGAGGTGGGAAGCGGGGCTGGCCGGACCACAGGGCACCTGCCAGAAAGCCCAGACGATCCAGTAAAGCC
The DNA here is from genome assembly GCA_004024585.1 of Paradoxurus hermaphroditus. NCBI lineage: Eukaryota > Metazoa > Chordata > Mammalia > Carnivora > Viverridae > Paradoxurus > Paradoxurus hermaphroditus. Next base: position 8,136 of record PITB01024974.1, read on the forward strand.
AAGCCACGAGGCAGCAAAGCACGCGGCTCAGAAGTCTGCAGGCAGCTCAGCCAGCGCCTCGCCCATTCGCTCCTCGTTAACAGGGGACGGCTCTCCCCAGAAGAAATCCTCAGGACACAGGCCCCACCCCCACCGCCACACGCACGCACGACTCGGCCCATGGGGCCATTTCTGGAAATCTGCACCCATCCGTTTTTATGATGACACCTGCTATCTTAACACACTGATTCCTAAAATGAGGATGAACCGAGCAAGTGCTTTAAAAACTGTATCACTAAGGATTTCATTCGATATGATCAGAGCATCGCTGTTTCATGTATTCTGGCATCTTCCACACTGAGCAGTAACTACTCAACTCGTGTTGTTGCTACCACCTCCTAATTCGACCAGCTCACGAGCCAGATGTGGTCCACTGCCTATTTCTGCATGGCCTACCAGCTGACAATAGTTTGTACTTTTTTATATAGCGCAAGAAAAATTTCATGACATGCGAGAACGGTCAAATCTCAGCGCCGTGAAAAGTGTTACTGGGACGATCTGCGGCAGAGACCACTTGGCCCACAAAGCCTGGCATATCTGCTACCTGGCTCTTTACAAACAACGTGAGCCTGAAGCAGGATTCTCGCCGTCTCCAGGAAACAACACTCCACATCCGGATGCGGACCGGGCCCCGGGCCGCACAAGCACCGCTCATTTCACAAACTGTATTAACGCAGTGTTTCCTCCCCCACGTCTCTGGGTTGGTTAAGTTCTCGGAAACGGACAAGCTAACTTTGGGTTTGGACAGACAGATGCATGCAAGATATCGTACAAGGGACAAAGCAAATTGTTCCGCTTTCCTCCCGAGGCTCCTCCCTCTCCCGCCAGCGCGATCTCAAAGCCACTTTTCCTGCTGCAGTTCAAACCACACCACGCGTCAAGCGGAGGCACTCGGCAAAGAAGGCAGGCCCCGCCGGGGTCGCTCCTGCCTCAGTCCCTTCGGTCCCGCACGGGAGCCACTGAGCACAGGACAGAAACCGTGAGGAGGGGAAACGGTGAAGCCACTGAAAACACTTCATTTACTCAACAATTAATGTGGCGGGGACACTTATAAGCTGCAGCCTGCTTCTCCGCTGGTCAGGATCAGGACACAGACGCTTCCAGAGGGAAGGGCGGAGGGGAAGCAACAAAATGGGCACCGATTCGGAAGCAAGATTCCCTCTCAGAGAAGAAAGGAAAACGATCTAAACTGCAGTATAAAGTCAGTAATTCATTCACGCTACCACCATTACGTTTATGAAAGTCACCACCGTGGAAAGAGAGAGAAGGGGCGGGGGGATAGGAAAATGCCTATTTCTAAAAAAAAGACAAAAACAAACCGAGAGAGAACACCTGGGCTGGCGCTTCCACATGCAGTTTGATGCTCCGTCATGTGCGGACCAGCCGGGCCCGGAAACCCCAGTTAGTGTCTCGGGTTCCACAGGCGCTGGGGGGCGGGGTTCTCTGTACCTGCTGACCAGACGGCGGCCGGGAGCCCCACACTCTGGCATGAACACTACACTCAGAGAGAAAGGTACTGGCGAGGTCCTTCGTCCGCACGCGGGGTCTTTGGCTCCTCTCCTGTCGGGCTGGAGTGGACCCACGATTTAGAAATGGACCCGGCCCGGCCCCCGCACATTTTCTCGAGGAGCACAGGAGACACGCCGCGACGCGTCCGCTCTGCTCCCGCCCACGCAGAGCGCACCCCGCGGCGCGGTCCCCGGGGCCTCCTTCCGAGTGTGGCGCCCGTCCATCCCAACGCGTCGACCCCGGGCACCGACGCAGGCCCAGGCTGTGGAGGAGGCCGGTGTTCTCGGGGACCCTTCTGTGGGGGAGGTGGCGTCATGAAGTCGGGGAGGGTGGGGATCGTTCTGTGCGGCTCTGCCAGCTCGTCGCCTTCGCCTCTCCTGTCCAGCTGCAGCTAAGGCTACTCGTACTCCAGGAACTGTTTGTGGTAGAACAGCAGGTACCTGGGGACGCAAGGACACGAAGCACGCTGATGTTCTCACGAGCAGTTAAAGCAAAACCAACCCCCCGCCATGCGCCCCCACCTTGCACGGTGGTCTTGGCACACGCTGCCAGTCTGACTGCTTGCTTGGTCGGGTTCTGGTTCTCAGTCCCAAAGGGGGAGGGTCCTTGCCCCCACCGAATGCTCGAGTCCTGGGCCCACCCTCCCAGCTGCCCACCGGAAGTCGTGAGCCCCGTCGGTCCTGCCCCCCGCATACCTCCTGAGTCCGGCTTCTCTGGGTGAGACCCCACAATGGCTTCTAGTCCAAACCCACCCCTTTGGGTGGCCTCCTCACACCCATGAACTGTTCTCTCAAACACAAATTCTACACAGATTCTATCGAGGGGCCTCCCTGCTGGGAGTAACACGAAGGGCGGATGCCTCACAGAGTTCAGGCAGCGCATCCCAGCCTACCCCTGGGGCCGTGATCCCACTGACAGTCTCAAGACAGTGAGGATTTGACAGAGCAAAGGGTGGGTGACGACGGGCCAAGGAGGTACACAATGGGAAAGAAGAGAAAAGCTCCCCAAAAACCAACGTGTCGGCTCGCGCCGGGGGTGAAATAAATGGCTGCCAGCACGTGGTCTGAATTAAGGCACCATCAGGAGTGACCAAGAGGCCTGTCCTCTCCTGGCCAGCGACCAACCAGGCTGGCATCCTGTCCAGAACAAGCCTCATTACTCCAGAGACTCCAGGAAAACCCCTGAACGGCTATACACTGGGGGAGCCGGCTGCCACCCAGACATACCCCTCGCTGTCCAGCACGTCCTCGATGCTGGCCTTGGTGATGATGGCGTCGTCACACTTGAACCACTGGTCCTTGTGCTGCCGGATGAAGCTGGTGTAGTGGCCACTCTCCAAGGTCCCTTGGTGGTTAACTACCGCAAACAGAGAGTACCTAGTTTGGGAGCAAGGGTGCGGGGACAGAGGGCACAGGGAAAGGGCGCGGTCAGCTCAGTGGGATCACCGTCGGAAACCACAGGTCTGAAGCGGTGCGAGGCCTGCACGGCGAGCAGCCCACTGACACCAAGTGGGAATAAGAGCTGGGGCATGGAGGGAGAGGAAGCCTACCCAGCCCCGCTCAGCTCTCGGGCTGCTTGGCAGGAACCACAAAGGGGAAGTGGGGACAGCAATCCATCCTGGGGGGTACTGAAACGAAGCTCTGCTTCATGCTTTCTACCGCAGCACCAGGAAAAAGGGTGGTAGAGGGAACGAGGGAGGCCTGAGGGCCTGGGTGGTTCGGTCAGTTAAGCGCCCAACTTTGGCTCATGATCTCGTGGTTCATGGGTTCAAGCCCCGTGTCAGGCTCTGCACTGACAGCTCAGAGCCTGGAGCTTGCTTCGGATTCTATGTCTCCCTCCCCAAATCATGTGCGCACGCTCTCTCTCTCTCTCTCAAAAATAAAATAACCATTAAAAAAAAAAAAAGAAAAAGAACAAAGGCCTTACTGCAATGTCAGTGAAGGCAGAGACCAAGAGGCCCAGAATTGAGCCACCGAGCCCTCTCTCTAGACACGCAGGCCAGGAGGCCCCTGGTGCACGCACAAGAGCCAGGAGAGGCAGGTGAGGCTCCTACACCCGGGAGGTTTATGGTGCAGGCGTGAAAGTCCATTCCTAACAGGGGTCAGTGAGTAGCAAGACAGGCAGCAGGCCAGGGGCTCTGCCATCACGGGGCCCTCCCCGCAAGGCCTACCGGTGGTCCCGCACCCCCGCTCACTACTTTGGAGATGCCCAGGGCATCCACAAGGTGCCACTTACTTATTGTCATTATTGAGACTATCCGTTGGCTGCTGGTACTGTCCATTCATCCTGCTCTCTTTGCTGTAACGAACAAGAGCAAGACTCAGCATCGTTTAAATAATTAACCAAGCAGATGCTTGGCTCCAATGATGGTACCGCAACCTCCAGGGCCTCCTACACCAGACACGGCACCAGGTACATTTTAGACGACTTTCTAGGTCTTCCGGCAGCTCTCCTTTCTAGGGGGAGACCATCCCCAGGTGAAGGTGAGGAGACGGAAGCTTAGGCTGGCGAACAGACCTGCCCAGAGTGTGTGCCACGGGGTGCAGAGCCAGCCCCGATTGACCTGACCACGCATCCCAGCAAGGAACGGAGTCCTCCCCAGGCCCTTCCAGGTTTGTAGTAATTTGTCACAGTGGTCTAGGAAACTGACACACGTCTAACGTGTTAGCGAGAGGGTCGCCGTTATTTGGAGGATAGATTTTAGGTGGTCCAGGATATCGAGATCTGGAAACAAGAGAAATGGAATCTGCAACTGCAAAGTCCACTGTGTTTATCTGTATCAAAATCAGTTCCGCCGGCGATCGTGCGGCTTCCTCACGGTGATCCCACCGCACGGACCGCCAAGTCTGAGAGCTGGTAAGGACCGCTAGGGAAAACCCAAGGCAGAAGCCCGTCTGAGAAAGCTAAAATGTGTCTTGGGTTAAGAGCAGGATAACAATTCAGTTTTAGCATGTATGGATACATCAATGTCTACATCGGCTCGTCGGCGACCCCGGTGCCGATCACTGACCCCGTAGAGCCACACCCTCCTGATCACAGAACAGCCTAACAAACCCTTTCGTACCTGGACGCCATGAAGGGGGTCATGTCCAGTTCCAGGGGAAAGGACACATATGTGGTGATCTTCCTCCTCAGTTTGGCCGAGTGTTCGAATCGCTATGGAAATTGGGGGGGGGGGGGGAGGGAGAAGGAAGAGGATGAAGCTCTAGGAGTTTCCTCCAATGGTGTTTCTCTGCACACTCCCAAAAGCGGGCTTCCCATTTCCTTTCTGAAGTGCCCTTCAGCCACGTCTAGAGCTTACGGATTCAGTAACACAGTATTAATCCATGCGAATCTGATTTATAGGGTTTGAAAACGAAATCTTGAAATCATAGGATTGTTTAAAGTGATTGACACCAAGCCTACAAAAAAGTAATCTTACAACATATCCAGCAAAGTGCAAGGTGGTAGAAAACAGAGTATCCGTAACATCTGGGAGCAAAATGAACATACTGTTCCTGTCACCGGACAAAGACACTCCTCTGACTAGACTCGGGCCACCAAACGCAGCTAGCAAGCCAGGAATGGTCTGGGGTTTTTTGAAAGGGTCATAAGATAAAATAAAGATTAGAGAACAAAGATTCTGTGTGGCTGTGAAACCTAAAATATTTATCGTCTGACCCTCCTAGAAAAAGCTGACCCACCCCTGGATCATGATGGTAAGGGTCCTGTTTGCTTTTAAAAAGAAAAGAAAAACAGAAAACGCTGGTGCTGAGGGGGGAAGAATCTGGGGAGGAGGAGAAGTAAAATTTTCACCCTCCACCCCAGTAGAGCGACTCACATCCTATCTTCATTATGAAATAATTTCTTCTGTTCACCACAAGCCTCGCTGGGCAACAGAATGCGAGGAAAGAGTTACGCTTATTACCCTCTTGTTTCTCCAGGGTCGTTTACAGTCACTGCAGTTACAAAACGTACTTCCATCCACCAAACCAGTTGTCCTGGGGGTTAAGTACCGAGTCCGCCACTGGAGTCTGCCTTCCAGACAACTTACTTTGAGGTGAAAACAGGCTACGATGGGCAGCTTCTTCATGGTGAGCTGTTTAGTGGACTCCTGGTAGCTATGGCAGCCACTACATTTGATCTTGGCACTGCTTCCTAAGTGCTCCGGTCTGGTAAATCTACAAGACATTTATATTTTTAGGGGGAAAAAAATGGGAGAGGTAAGAAAAGAATGATTTTATCACTTTCGATGGGCTAATTTCTCTACTTAAAAACATGTGTACCCTTAGGGGTGTTTATAATTTCACAATGAAAAAAACTAAACTATTCCTTCCTTCATCTTTCCCCCTTAGCACGTCCAAAACTATCTTAATTTTTTTTTAAGTCTGGTGAAAGAGTAGTAATTTTCTAACCTATGACCAGCAATTCAAATTGCAGAAAAATGAGACCACATTCATGCAAAAACTATACACAAATGTTCTGAGCAGCCTTACGTGTAACAGCAAAAAAAAAAGGAAGCAACCCAAATTTCTTGAGTGCATGAATGGTTACATGACATCAGGAACAGAAAGGGACAAACTATGGAGACACAACCAGATGAGTCTCCAGAGAATTATGATTGGGGGGATAAAGAGGGCCCCAAAATTACACGTTCTAGGATTCCATTTATATAACATTCCTGGAATACTGCATATTCACAGAAATGGAAGAGATTCCCGCTGCCGGGGGTTAAGACACGGCAGTGGCGGGAGGGGCAGGAGGCGTGACTGTGAGCCACCACGCAGGGCTGGGTACCAATGTCAGTATCCTGGCTGTGATCTTGAGCTGTAATCTCACCAGATGTTACCACTGGGGGAAATGGTAAAGAGTATCCAGTTATTTCTTATACATGCATGTGAATCTGTATCTCAAAATAAAAGTTAAATTTCAAAAACGGGGAAATGATCATTTTCTAGCGGTGAAGACAGATCACAACATAGAACAGAGAAAGGTTGCACTAAGTCAGTCGGCAAGCATTTCTGTCACAGGTGGTGGTTACTAAAGAGAAAAACCCAAAGCACAGATGTTTCAATATGACTTTTATGCCACGGTTTTTAACCTTAAAGCTGAAAAACAAGTAAAATTCATCTTTTCACATCGGGCCTGGAAATCTTTATCCCTTGGAAATTCTGCGATCTCATGAGGGGGCCCCCTCCTGACCAAAGCTGGCCCTGCCTGCCCCGTGAGGCGCCCAGGAAGTGGAAATCGGAGGTGAGCAGTTAGCTCTCTAGCGGAGGCAGGACGGAACGAGGCATCTGTGTTCACTGCGACCTGCGAGAACTAGCCCACCAATGCAGTCAACAAAATCCAGAGCTGAGTAATTCTGTGGGAGAGGGGCTTTCCCGCACAGACACGGCGAGGAAACAAGAGGGGGAGCGGGGGCCTGGGACTGGGACAGGACCTGTGAAACCAACCAACCAAAGGCAACGTGCGGACCTAGTCTGGACCCTGATCTGAACAAACTGTACGGCGTAGTTTTTTATGACACCACCAGGGTAGTCTGAATCCTGGCGACCTGGCTGGAGGAGAGAACGCACCTGTGTTAGAGTGAACACCTTGGATATACCGAATGGCCACAACACTACCGCATAATCCGATTTTCCAACTCAAAACGGTCCGGCCCCATCCCGACCAGACTGCTGGGAACACACCAGGAGCCACACCAGGAGTCTCCGCCAGCTTGTCCAGCCAGCACTGGCCATGGCAGGATCAGGCTCGAGTACTCAGACCATATGTCACCACTGGGCAGAGACCGCTGTGCACTGAGGAAAAACACGGACTTCTAGATCCGGAAGCCCAATGCCAACCCACAGCTAAAATCAGGCCTAGGACTCCGCCGGTCCGCAAACATTCAGAAAGGTGACTGACGGTGGAAGGCAACTGCCCTCGTGGGCTGCCAAGAACACTTCCTTGATGGAGGCCCCGACCCACGCATCCCCCGCCAGCAAAGGAATGGAAACCAGAGACTCGCTTCTGGAACGGGCTCCGACTCCCCGAAACGCAGCGTTCTGTGGCTTGTCAATCAGACTGGGGTGTGAACACTGCACCTCTCCTCAAATTTCGATTCACGCGCTTTATGCCAATTGTATTCACTTTGCTAACTATTCTCAATTAGGCAACTGACCAATAGCCACACTGCTTCTCACGATGAGACGCCTATAAAGCATGTACCAATGGGGCTGCCTGGTTAAGTGCCCGACTTCGGCTCAGGTCATGATCTCGCGGTTCGTGTGTTCGAGCCCCGCGTCGGGCTCTGTGCTGACAGCTCGGAGCCTGGAGCCTGCTTCAGATTCTGTGTCTCCCTCTCTCTCTGCCCCTCCCCCACTTGCACTCTGTCTCTCTCAAAAAATAAACATTAAAAAATATTAGAAAAAGATAAAACGTGCACCAATGCAGTAGAAAATGCTGAGTCAAAAGTCATCTTTTGAGGTTTTCCCATTTTTAATTCTTCTGCAAGTTCCTCATCATTTGTCATTTTTCTTTCCACGTGCAGAGCCTCTAAGTTGAAATATGATTACTCCTAAATCCCTGTCATTTCCACCAAACTGTATGAACTTTCTGACACCAAACACGTAAACCAAACCTGCTTCAACACCGAGAAAATGTACTGAACAAATCTCAGTTTGTGACACTGAGTGCCAGACACAAAGAGGGTAAGAAAAGAATGGCGGGACAACAGAGCCCAGGTCACGGGTCTTGTCGATTACGTACCCGGGCCACCCTCCGCTCATGCTCGGAATTTTCAAACTTACATGGGAGGCGGGGCCATCTCCCTCCATGGAAGTTGACCACAAAAGCCAGGTGATTGCTTTGCCCACTCCTGCACTGTGGGCACACGACCCGGGCTTGACTAGGGCTCGGTCTCTGGAAAAATCATTCTGAGGCAGACACAGGAAGGACTTGTACTGTCAGCGAGCAGCATCGCGACGGCACCTGAGGCAACCGGGCCAGCAGCGGGCCGCACCTTTCGGATGCTGGTGGCCAAGCCTCTTGTGGTGACCACGGAGAAGCTGGGCGGGCTTCTCTACGGCCTTGAGTCTCCTGTGGGGGCTGTGAATCTCCTGCACTGTTACCCACTTACTCCATTTCTGCTGTCTGCCACCTCGCAAGCCCTCCGACCTGGCAAACGCAGACACACACTCGCTGGTGTGTCTAGGAGACGCCCATCAGCAGGCGAGGGGCCACGGGGGGCGCACCGAGGTGGCATGAGGCTGCCTCCTCTGGACTGAGAAAACAGCACACAAACGTAGCCGAACTGAGAGCAATACAAGGAGATGGGGCCAACAGAAACCGGGAGCAGGGAGACCCAGGAAAACAACGGGCCTTGACGGATGCTACCCAGCTCCTAGGACAGCCTTCGTGGTCCCGCTGAGAGCCCACCTCCTCCATAAAGGGTTCGGGGCTTACAGAGAGAGCACCCCCTCGGGGCAGCTACACAGGGGTGACCGCCACCGAGCCACGCCCGCACCTGCTGGACGACTCGGAGGGTCTCTGCAGCTACGGAATTACAAACGCCTCCACTTCCTTCTGCCGGCTTCGTGATCTAGTCCCATCCTGGGACTTGAAGAGGGACCTTTGCTGTTGATACAAACTAGAGGCAAATGTGCTCCGCCTCTTCTCCGCCACTAGGGCACTGACCCGGCTCCACGGCACCCCCGCTCCCGACCGGACAGCTTCCTGTGCCTCCCAGCTTGCCAAGCGCTCCCTCCCTGCCTGCTCCGTGGGCAAACTCTCAGTGTTACTGAAACTCACAACGAAGTTCAATGGGGTTTTAAAGACTCCCTTGAAAAACGGTGGGGTGTTTTGCTGTTCCGAGCGTCTGCTTCTTTTCCAAATTACAGGTTTGATGCCCCATTTACCTCAGGACCGATCAGTGTGACCAAAGCCGACGCATTTAAAAATCCTACACGTGTGCCTTTGAGCCTGCTGAGCTACGTGGCAAGATACACACCAAGAAGCTTGTCCCTCTCTTCATAAGGACACCTCTGCCCAAGGACGCATCTGCAGCGACCTTTAATTCACGTGAGTAGAAGAAAATAAAGGTTGTCGAACACTAAACTCAGTTAAGATAAAACGTAGCAAGGGTTTCCAGTCTCTCCACCATTGTACGTGACACCAGCTACCTCAACGGGTTTCACAGCGACTGTCCCCTAAACCTCAGCACTTGTCAAAATCGGCGGATCGGTAAAGGGACACACCAACACCACGAATAGGCTGATCGCCTCCGGGAAGGGCTACATACCACAGCAAGGGGTCAGACTCGGGTGCAGGGCACGAGCCCCAGAAGGTGGGGGAACTTCAACTTCTGCTCTGTGGCTCCCTGTCATCACACGTGGCGGGGGGGCAGCCGAGTTGCGCACAGGCCATAAGCAAAGCTGACTGAACAGAAATCTCTAGTCAGCGTGCAAATGTGACAGGCCACGCGAGCCACCTGCTGGCTGTCACATCTTTCCTCATTTTCTACACAAAACCCGTGAATGAAAATACTACTGGGACAGCCCTGAATTTATCGGGACTTTATTCCGACAGACCACTACCCCGAAGAGCCTCAAGGCAAGGAGAGACAAGGAGAGACAAGCAGAGACAAGTGCCCGCAAGGAAAGACCATTCTGCTTCTACGAAAGTGCAGGCGGCTTTCTTACCTCCGCAAGCAGTCCGTAAGCGTGGTGGTTCCCGCTACGTGGCTTTCCCCGTTCACCACGCTGCCCTCGCTGCCGGGGCTCAGAGGCCAGAACGGGGTGGAAGAGCCAGGCAGGTCTAAACTAATGTCCCAGAAGGGGTCTATTGTGGTGGAGACTCCACTAGAAGCAAGAGGAGACAAACGCACAGGTGAGCAGGGACAATCACGCAGCTTCGGGGCACCGCCTGGCGACATCCTCTCGTGGCTCTGCCGTTTCACCCAAAGGGCATCGAAGGCCAGAAAACACATGAGTGCTCCCACCCACCGCGTCCTGGCCCCCCCCCCCAAGGTGGCCCTATGGAGGAATTGCACGTAAGGCACTCAAGGCAAAGGCTGCTCCTAAAGCAACTGTCGCCAAACCCAGAAGACCGCCACAATCATTTGGGGGTTTTGGTGAAAACTAGAAACTCTTGGGCCCCACGTCCAGAGGTTCTGAACTGATGGGTGTGCGTCGGCAGCACCGGAGAGTCACAGAATGCTGGCCTGGGAACTGGAAACTGTGGGCCTCGGTGTGACGGAGACGTCCAAGCACACTGCCCGAGGAGAGAACGCACCGAGCAGGCGCAGCACCGAGGCGGCACTTAAGGCCCTAAGTAACAAAGCCGGCTCCCTCTCCTGGACAGATTCGTTCTAAAGGACACGGAAAGGAAACTCACAGGCTGGGAACATCACTACAGACACTTAAGCAGGATGTTAACCCGAGCCGACCTCCTGCTGATGGAATTCAGCCACACAGAGCCAGCGAGGAGGTTCTTTAAAACTGTGAGTCTACAGGCATCTGGGGGGCTCGGGGAGTGTCCCACTTCGGTGAGCTCAGGTCATGATCTCGTGGTTCGTGAGCTCGAGCCCCACTTCTGCTGTCAGCGCAGAGTCCGCTTCAGAGCCTCTGTCCCCTCTCTGCGCCCCTCTCCTGCTTGCGCTCTCTTATGAACAAACACAGCTTTAAAAAAAGAAGAAAAGACTGTGAGTCTAAACGCTGCTTAGAGCAACGGCCCACGATGACACGCTGGGTCACAGAAAACGGTGTTTGTAACAGGCAGACCTGTTCCCCTTCCGGTGTCTAGTCCATCCTGTCCAAGTGGTAATTCAGTACAGGTTCAGAAATAATTTCAGTGAACCATGACAAGAGTTTTTTAAAAACTGAAATGGAATAAAAAACAGGAGAGTGAGTTGAGGTGGAAAAGGAGGGTTCTTGCAACCTCAGGGGTCAGTGCCTTCCTGAAGCTCCTGGAAATAAACGCTCAGCGCACCAAGTAGAGGCTCCGGCTATAAAGAATCAGGGACACTACCCTGGAGAAAACAGAAAAGGAAACCAGAAAATAAAAAAGCAACACGCCCCAGAGCATGTGTGCCAAGAATCGGCCAAGTGTGTCCCAGCCCCTCTGGAAGGCGGGGCTCTCGCGCTCAGCTCCTGGTGTCAGGGACCCGAGGGGAACACGGGAACAAAGCTGGCCTCAGCACGAAGGGCTGCTCCTCCCCAGGGAGCCTGCTCCGACGACCTGCTGCACTCAGGGGGACCCGCTCGTCACGGTCTTCTCTGTTGGAGCTATTTTATCTCAGCACATCTGATGACTTGGCTGTTTAAACCGAACCTCTCCTTCTACAATGGAATATTACGCAGCCATCAGAAAGAATGAAACCTTGGTGTTTGTAACGACGTGGATGGCGCTAGAGAGTCACGTGAAGTGAAATAAGTCGGAGAAAGACAAATACCATGAGATTCACTCCTATGTGGAATTTAAGAAACAACACAGATGAACACAGGGGACGCAGCGGGGGGAAGAGAGGGATGGAAACCATAAGACACTTAACTGTAGAGAACGGAAGATTGACGGAGGGAGATAGTCGGCGATGGGGGGTGGGGGTGGGCTGGATGGGGGCTGGGTGTTAATGAAGGAGGCACCTGTTGGGATGAGCACTGGGTGTTTGTTATATGTAAGTGATGAATCACTGAATTCTATACCTGAAGCCAATTTTACCATACATGGTAACTAAACAGAATTTAAATAAAAAGTTGAAAAAATTTATAAATTTTGAGAATTGTATGTTCCATGGAAGTGAAAAGTAAATATCAAATCAAAATTATCAAACTAAAAAAAACAGAACGTCTCCTGTTTCCCATCTGGTTGTTGCTGCAGACCCTTCTCTATAAGAACCAAACTAACTTTATTATTTTTTTTTAATGTTTGTTGATTTTTGAGGGAGTACGAGCAGGGAAGGGGTGGGGGGTGGCGACAGAGGATCTGGAGCAGGCTCTGCGCTGACAGGCGACTTGAACTCACGAACTGTGAGATCACAACCTGAACCGAAGTCAGATACTTAACCGACTGAGCCCCCCGAACACCGTATTTATCCACGTATCACCAAAAAGGCAATGCAGCAGCAAGGACTGACTTTTGGCTCTAAGTATAAAACTGTTTTTGTTTTTTTTTTTAAGTTTAAGTGGGAGTGCACATGTGTGCACACACACACACACACACGGGAGAGAGAAAGGGAGAGAATCCCACGCAAGCCCCACACTGTCAGCACAGAGGCTGACATGGGGCTCCAACTCACAAACCATGAAATCATGACCTGAGCTGAAACCAAGACTCGGATGCTTAACTGACGGAACCACCCAGGTGCCCCCACCCCCCACTCCAAGTGTAAAACTTTAAAACTGCGCAGAACACAGCGGTTTTGTCGGCCGAAAATGTGCACAATGTTCGAAGAGCAGCACCAGAGTGCGGCCGGCCTCACCGACAGGCCCCGGGCCCCGCCGCCCAGCCGTGCAGCCGGCCACCGGCCGGAGGAGCGCTCGGCGCCACACGGGCAGCCCGGCACTTACTGGCAGACCTGGCAGGTGACGTCCGACTGCAGCCCGCCCGTGAAGATCTGGTCTATGATGCAGCTGCAGTGGTTGGGGTTGTTGGCCTTCTTCCCGTTGTCATCGCCTGGGGAAAGACCGCGGCCGTGTGATTTGAGCTGTGTCCCCAGAGTCCCCACGTTCCCAAGGACCACAGGCCCAAGCGGCGTGGCCACTCGCCGGCGGAGGCGTGATGAAGCCACAAGTGCCAACCCTTTCGAGAGGGCACAGGAAGAGACTTCTTCAAAGAGGGAGACTTGGCGGGAAAAGAAGAAAGCACCGGCCGGCTCAGTCTCAATTTTCGTCTTTCTCTCCACACCCTAAGATCTGCTTGGCTTCTATCTTGGCATCGAAATGTACCGAAGGCCTAAGAGCTGGGGAGAGTTACGGGTTCCCTTTTCCACGCACGGAATAACCGAATAGTTCTGCAGCGGTGTGGCCCGCAGACCGTGCCTGCGGCGAGCCCAGGGAACCCCCCTCCCTGCTCTCGCCCCACCCGGTGCCCTGACTTCAGGAAGCCCCTACGCAGCACTGCCACCACCCCGTTCTCCTCGTCAGCTCCTGCTCTCCGGGACCTCGAGGATAGCTCTGCTTTCTTTCCGATCGGTTGTACCGAGAGACGTACATTCCATTCTCTCTACCTCAATTCGTGTGCAGTTTACCTGGTGGAGCACGATACACATTAGGAAATCCTGTAAGTACATGCCACGGAACTCTCACTCACCTAGACCATGGGGACAGACTGCTTGTGCCTGTCTACGTATACTATATATCGAAAAAGTTAAATTATTACATAGGAATAAAGGACGCCCACTGGGTCTTCTGACAGCGAGAAGACACAAAGCGAAAGAAGCCAAGAGATGCCGGATGGTCACAACCACATACAAGAACACAGTTAAGGCCTGGCGGGCCTGGCTAACCGGCCTCCCTGTGTGCCATGAACCAGCAAGGCTAAAGCGGAATTCTGACCACCGAGCTTCTAACAAGAAGAGCCGGACATTTCTTTTGACACGTGGAGGGGAACGATGTCAGAGAACGGATGACGATCGCTGCGCTGCGCTTTCGTCACACAAACGCTGTTTTAACACCAATGCACTTTGAAGCAGCTGATTTTCGGGAGAGAGTAATGCTGCTTACAGAAGTTCCTTGATCCTCCTCCAACGCGAGGAGTGGTAACGTAATCGTTTTACACAGGGGCTCTTTTCCGTTTGCATGTTGTACTCCTTGCTGGGAAACCAAACCTCACCTGAGCCGTGGAGCACTGTTTACCAGGCTCCCCGGGCAAGTGCTGGAAGGATCGTGTGTGTGTCTTTCAGGAGGACACAAATTAAGTACACAAAGAAGCCGGAACCCAAAGCCACGACAGCTGATCGGAACAAGCCACCGCAGTTCCGGTCTGGCTTGCCGCTAAGTTGTAACGGGAGACAACAGAGGGCGTTTGTGAGAGCAGCGCGGCGACCGGAGACAGGCGGGGAAGGAGCCGTAGGAGGCCGTTCAGCAGGACCCGGAAACGGAGGACTCTGCTCTTTACCAGAACCGGTGTCAGAGCAAAGGGGCCGGTCAGGAGTCCCTCACCACTGGCTGCTCCAGCCCGGAGGCCGCAGGTAACCGGGGCCTGGGTTACCCCGGCACACTTCGGCCACCCCGGAGCGTGCTCCCTGAACGGGCAGCAGCAGCACCGGCAGGAACGCGTTAGGAACGGAAACTCGAGACCTCCCTCCGCACCCGGCGAACAGGAACACCAGCCAGCCCTCCAGGGGACTGACCCACACTCAGGTTTGAGAGTCGCCCCGCAGCTGCTATCTGTGTCGGCACACTTCGGCGCGGGGAGGGCAGGACAAAGAACCACAGTGGCTTATTATCTGGTTCATCTCCTGCCCGCTGTCCCCTTCCCCAAACTCTCAAAACCCACACGGATCTGAGACCCCTGGGGAGGCTGCCACCCTCCGGGGCTGGGCTGAGGGACAGAGCCAAGATCCAGGGAGATCTGAAGAGAGCGTTTAAAAAGCCCTTGGCTGGACCCAAAAACGAACGTGACTCAGGGTCAGGGAAGCACTGGCAAGTGTGCAAATCTGGTTTGTACTCTCAGCTGTCACTGGCTACTTTAGAGCCATGACCAGTCCTGCTGGAGACCCACAAGGGGAGGCAGCCAGTTTTGATGGTGTTTGGAGCATTTTCACAGGGCCGACTGCCACGCTGTCCCGCCCCCGGCAAGGTCTGAAGACAGTA
>PITB01024975.1:0-23803 GCA_004024585.1 Paradoxurus hermaphroditus
GGTAATTAATTTATGTGATTGCATGAACTTGCATGCCCAGCCAGAGTGGGGAAGGAGAGTGTCTTGGCCACGTGGCCTTGGCTACGCTGCGAGGACTCACCCAGAACCCTGGTGCCGGGGAGGAAAGAAGAAAAAACAGAACAGTGGAGAACCGTCCCCAGAGAAGCCTTGGGCGGGGTGGATTCCCTGGGGCATCAGATGAACCAGGCAGCAAATGGCGGGGAAGGCTTTACGAAGTCCCAGTCTGTCCCGGGGGAAGTCCCTGAAACCGGTCGGGGGTGAGAGAGCCCCAAATCTCAGCAAGGAGCCCAGGAACTCCCAGAAGGCTGTTGTTTTACACCGTTCACTGCACGCACAGCGGGGCCTGGAGCACACAGAAGGTTCTGGGGCCCTGAATCCCCACCCCATGACCAAGACACAAGAGGAAGCCAAATCCAAGAAGAAGAAAACCGAAACTTCTTCCTCTCAGGCAGACGTGCTCTGAAACGGTCAGTCTTCCTGCCGCTGTCAGCCAAATGAAGCCTTGCCCTAGGATGTGATTTGGTTTCTTTTCCTTCCTTCCTTCCTTCTTTCGTCCTGCAGTAAGTCATCTATGATCTCCATGAAGATAAGGGGGAGGGGAGAGCGCGTGGTGTGTGTGATCCCCAGCAAGGTCAGGGCCAGCGTTATAGCACACTGACATCTCAGAAGCACAGTTGCGATCAGCGGGAGCTCCGGAGCCTGCCCTGGGGGGGCGGGGGGCGGGTTGCGGCCCCCAACCGTGGCTTCATCCAACTGCTTCTCCTCAGCAGCCCCCGTCTGGCCTCTGCTCGGGCGTGACGTAGACCCTGTAAACCACTGGCTCCAAATTCAAGTCGCACGAAAGGGAAGCAGGGAGTCACGTGGAAGGCGATGGCCTCTTGTGGATGGACTGCCTTCCATCTTCGCTCCTGGTCTAGAGCCCCCTGGTGGGCACTGCTTTAACACCCACTCCCAGGAATTCCCAGGGAGGCGTGGCGTCCGGAAGACAGATCTAGAGAGAATTCACTGTCCCCTCCGAGCAGACCCCCCGAGGTGTGGGCTTATAGGTCTCAGTGAGATGAACGCGCTGCCCAGGTGCGTTTGGTTAATGCCCAGGAGGGGTTACTTCATTATAGGGGCAGAGAGGGGAGAAGGAAAATCAAGGGGCGTGGTGGAACAGAAATAGATGTTTGTGCCATGGAGCTTCAGAGGAAGTACATGAAAATGCAGCAAGTTCCATGAAGACTTTGGGCGCCTTCCTCCAGAATGCATCAGGAAGGTGCCAGAGCCGGCTTGCGAACCGGGAGTCATGGCACTGGTAACACCGAAGTGACTCTGAGTGGTGACAAGGCAATTATAGCCCCAGTGAGGGGCTGTGGGTGGGACAAGTAATCCTCACCGTCCCCACCCCTAAGTTCATGACACAGATAACTGACATTGGGGTTTCAGGCCCCTCCCCTGATACACGCAAGCAGGACGCAGGCCATAAACAGTTGCCGAATGAATAAAGAAATGAGACTTTAAAGTGGCTTGAAAGTCACATAGCTGTCATGTATTTTTATACTCAGCAAACAGCCCCGGTTCCAGCTCCTTATAGTGCCAGCTCTGACACTAGCGCTTGTGTTTACAAGTCATGGGGAGGGTGGCTGCACCCACCATCTGAGGCCAGGCTGAGAAAGTGACATTACTACAGTCATAGCAGTCAAAAGTTGACATGGCATGTCATCAGCTTCTGTAAACACCGCTCTAAGCAGTAAAGAGGGAAAAAGGGTAACAGGGTTTACTTACCATATCTCTTTCGTTCGGTCTCTCATTTGGTCTGTCAGTCCATCAGCCAACAAACACTTGATGAGTACCTTTCCCAAAACAGGCCTTTGCTAAGGTACTGGAGGCAGGAATGAACAAGGCCGGATTCCTGGCCTCAAGGAGATGGACAAAGTGACAGATACAGTATGGTGGGTGGTAGGATGGCAGTGACATTGGAGGGGAGGGGAGCGCCCGGGGAGAGGCCTCAATCAGTTGGCTATGGACTGAGTGCTTGTGCCCCCCGACTTACAATTCATATGTCGAAGCCTTAACCCCCAGTGTGATGATACTCAGAGCTGGGGTCTTTGGAAGGTAACTGGATTTGGACGAGGTCATGGGGTTGGAGCCACCACCATGGACTCAGTGCCGTTATAAAGGGAGGAAGAGGACATTGCTGTCTCTCTCCACCACGTGAGGACACAGCAAGAAACCTGCCACACAAACCAGGAAGAGGGCCGTCGCCAAGAACCCGACCACGCTGGCACCCTCACCTCAGATTTCCAGCCTCCAGGACTGCAGGAAATAAATGTTGGATGTTTAAACGCCCCCCCACCGACCCCCCAGTCTAACCTGAGCAGACAAGACACTGTCAGAGACACCCCTCTGTGCGGTAGTGAGTTTCCTATTGGTGGAAAGATATAAGCAGAGGGTAGATGCA
The DNA here is from genome assembly GCA_004024585.1 of Paradoxurus hermaphroditus. Taxonomy (NCBI): domain Eukaryota; kingdom Metazoa; phylum Chordata; class Mammalia; order Carnivora; family Viverridae; genus Paradoxurus; species Paradoxurus hermaphroditus. The sequence continues at coordinate 2,465 of PITB01024975.1, forward strand.
TAGCCTTGGGCCAGGTTTCGAAGAGTGAATGGAAGTCTGGCAGGCAGAGGAGGGGGCCGAGCGTCCCCAGTGGTGTCAAACGCACGCAGAGGAAGGAGGGAATCTCGGCTGCAGCATGACTGCCGATGACTGCTGCCACCTTTCAAACTTGTGCTGACGGGTCTCCCACGACATCTTAAGCTCCTTCTTTTGCCGAGTTTTGAATGTTTTCAATTTACGGAAAGCAAAGAGCCTCGAACGCAGTTCGTATTTGCAAATTTTCTAGTAAATTTCCGTTCTCCTGAGAAGGAACCCATAGGAGACCTCGTTCTTAGACACTAATTTTCACTTTCCCACGTCTTTGCTCGTTTGTTAAAGGAAGCTCAGTGGGGAGTTACAGCTCGTCGATTAGCACTGTTGGGGGTGGCGGGGCCGAAAGTGGAATTTGCTGTCTGTCGCACCTGCTGGGCGTGAGTCCCAGGGTGAGCCCCAGAGCTGCCCAGAGCCCGCTGAGGGCCAGGAGGAAGCAAGGGCAGGGCAGGCTGGCTCAGCTCTGCAGGGGGGGCAGCGTGGGGCAGAGGGAAACACTCACCAACCAGGGCGAGGCTGGAGACAAAGTCTGGCTTTCTCCCAGAGCAGCTGCGTGACCTTGCATAGCACACCGGCCTCTGGGACTTAAGGTTACTCTCCCGTAAAAATGAGGGTGACCATACCCTCCTGACAAGCGTACTTCAAGGCTTAACGTGAGGTTTCGGCACCAAGTCTATTCCAGTTACGCGACCCTAAATAATAGACCCTAAAACTAGACAGGGTGCTGCATGTTATTCTTCCTGTTTGGCCCTCTATCCATTCACAGCAAAGTGATATTCAAAAGTGAGTTGGACATGTGGCTCCTTCTCAAAGCCCCCTCACTCAGAGTAAGAGCCACTGTCATCACCGTGCCCCGGAGTCTTGCACAGTCTGCCCCGCCCTGCCCTGTCTGAGCTCCCATCCCCCTTTCTCTCTCACTGAGTCCTTGCTGGCCCCTCACAGGGGTCTGTGCTGGCCTCAGCTTCGCCAGCTACAGTCTTCCCTGCTGGTCCAATGACTTGCTTCCCCCCACCCCCAACCCCTGTCTTCTGGCCGTATTCAAATGTCATATTCTCAGTCCCAAACTCTGTTTAGTGCTTACGGCTACCCCATAATGTACTTAGTAATATTAGTTCCACTCACCAGATGAGGAACTGGAAGCTTCCAGAGTGAAATAACCTGCCGGAATCTCGTAGGAAGTGGCCGTATCCACCACGATGCCCAGCCAGCCGTGTATGGCAAGGATCAAAGAAGAAGTCAAATAGTCCCGAGCAACAGAGGGTGTTTTTCAGCGTATATAGCTGAAATCCAGTGGAATACAGCTTCAGGCAGGGTTTGATCAGGCTCCAGCACCATTTCTCGTCTATGCTTGCAGCTCTGCCTTCTCCGTGGGTAGGCTTCATCTCTAGACTGCCTTTCTTTCTGGTAGCAAATGGCTTTTACAGTTCTGGGGGTCATATTCCCACCTCGCCCTGGCCAAAGGCAGAGTATCACTTTAGGCACCTCTTGCAAAAAGGACTGAAGAGTCTTCATTTCTTGAACTCCCCGGAAAATTATCTCCCCAATTTTTAGGTCCTATGCATAAGCCTGAGTCAGATGCCAAAGCGGAGGGTAAGGTGAACTTGACTGGTTCCAGAAGGAGCCACAGGCCCCACTCCCAAAGGCAGGTGTACCAGGACCGGTAATTGCTAAGACAGGAGATAGGAGTGCCCGCAAACAGCGCATGCCCATCAAAGCAGCACAACCATTGGTTCTTGGGCAACCCAGCCCCCAAGGCTGTGTTCTTAACCACTGCGCTCCAAGCTTCTTAACGAGAGAAAGAATGCCTCATTGTGTGCAGATAACGTGCTTCTGTCCCTAGAAACACCAAAAGGCTCCACTTCAAAGGGTGTCAAAATTCATAGGGGCTTGCGGAAAGTAAGACACGAACTGCTTTCCAAAGACCAGAAAGTAAAACAAAAATAAACAAAAGAGAAGTTCTTTTTCTCTCTAGTAGAAGTCCAATCTCTTCCCCACGGATGTTCAGAGGGGCCCAGTCTCCTTCTGTCTTGTTCCTCATCCGTGTGGCAAAAGGTGTTCTCCCAAACCCACGTGACAGGCAAATGGAAGGAAGGCGGGAGGAAGGAAGGAATGAGAATCCTTTCGGAGGAGATCTGCCGGAAGTTCAACTATCATTCGGCTCCCGTCCCATTGGTCAGAACCCGGTCGGTCGTGTAACCACAGCCAGCGGCAGGGGGGCTGGAAATAGAGCCTTCAGCGGGTCACCCTGAACCCAGCTACCAATTCTAGAGCTGTCTGAGAAGGGAAAATGGGATTTTGAGAGATAACCGAAGCTTTTGTGATGGAAGATTAATAGAATAGCCAGCTGGAGATAAAGTTAGCAAAACCCAGGAGCTTTTCATTCTACTAAAAACAGCGAGGGAGAAAAATAAATGGGAAATATCCTTGTTCAAAAAAGTGACCAAAACTGTGTGATATCTACAAACGAATTTACCCACGCATTTGCAAGGCCTAAATGAAGGGAACACTCAACGTGTTTTGAAGGAATCAAGCAAGATCTGGATGAAAAGCCGGGCGTGACCCTGGGTAGAAAAATAATGCATCCACACTTCTGAAATGAATGTGGAAGTGAATGTAATTCCCACCAAGCTCTTCATGGAGGTGTTTCCGAAAACCGGACACAACTCGTCTCAGAAGAATAAATGCCTGAGAATTACCGAGAAAACACTAGAAGGAGACAAGAGTGCAGGTGAACCACTCCCATGGAATATTGTAGCAGCCTATATATCGACTGTAATGAAACCAGCCTAGTCTTGGCTGCAGTGAGCAGTCTTGGCTGCAGCAGTGAACAGTAGGTCGGTGGAACGGAAGGCAGAATCCCTAAGTCTATCTACATATATGTGGAATTTGATAGAAAATGAGGGTCATATTACAAGTTATTGGGAAAGATGAAATATTTCAATAAATATGGGTGAGACAACTAGCTATCCATTTGTAAGAAATGAAATTAGAATGTTATCACAAAAATTATTCTAGATGATTGGAAGGCTTTTTTTAATGTTTATTTATTTATTTACTTTGAGAGAGAGACAGAGTGTGAGTAGGGAAGGGGCAGAGAGGGAGGGAGACACAGACACAGAATGTGAAGCAGGCTGCAGGATCTGAGCTGTCAGCACAGAGCCCGACACGGGGCTCAAACTCACAAACTGTGAGATCGTGACCTGAGCTGAAGTCAGTCGCTTAACCAACTGAGCCACCCAGGGGTCCCTGGAAGATTTAAACATAAAAGATATAGAAGTATTACAAGAAAATAAAGAAGAATATATAAAATCTTGGGACCAGAATAGGCTTCTGGAAAATTATAAGGAAAATGTACTCTCAACTATAAAATTAACATATTGTTATTTAAATTTTTAAAACTTTCATATGGCAAGAGGTACTGTAAATAGACTCTAAAGACAAACAAGCTAGGAGAAAATATTTGCAGTACACAGAGCAAAGTGTAAATATATCTAATAGACCAAGCTCTTGTTGAAAATTGGTCGACAGGGCCTGGATGGCTTAGTGGGTTCAGTGTCCAACTCTTGGTCTCAGCTGGGGTCATGATCCCAGGATCGTGGGATGGAGCCCCACATTGGGCTCTGTGCCGAGCATGGAGCCTGCTTAAGATTCTCTCTCCGTCTGCCCCTCTCCCCGGCTCACACTCTCTCTCTGTCTCTCTCTCCCTCAAAATATTTTTTTAAAAATTTAAAAGATCATCATTCAAGATTCTAGACAGTTCCCAGGAGTTTGGTAACTGATCATGTGAAAAATGTTCAGCCTCAGAGCGCCTGGGGGGCTCAGTCAGTTAAGCGTCCAACTTTGGCTCAGGTCACGATCTCGCCGTTTGGGAGTTCGAACCCCGCGTCGGGCTCTCTGCTGTCAGGGCAGAGTCCTCTTCCGATCCTCTGCCTCCCTCTCTCTCTCTCTGCCCTTCCCCTGCTCATACTCTCCATCTCTCAAAATTAAATAAAAACATTAAAGAAAAAAAAGACTTAAAAAAAAGTATGCTGCCTCATCTGCAGTGAGATACCTTTCCTCGCCATGCCACGGGATTTGCAACAAGTAAGATCATCAACAACAGTGCTAGTAACCGAGCAGAGAAATACACACTCTCATCTTCTGTTTAGAGTACCAGAGGTTATAACTTCAGAACACAATATACAAATCCTTCGATCCTACAGTCCCACTTTTGGGGATTTATCCAGTCAAATGAAAGTACCTCTACGGAACGCTATGCTCGAAGCATACCCACACTGCACACGTACGGCACGATCATCAAAGAAAATATGATCTAACCACACTACGGGATACTTTGCAGCTATAGGGCCCCAATTTCTTATTTGAAACTCTTGGGGTCACGTATATTCTCCTACCTCGGAATTTTTCAGATTTAAAAATATGTTTATGTTAAATAACGTATACCTTAGGAACATGAAAATAATATATGTCTAATAAATAATAATATTTAAAAACTACCTATAGTATATATTATGTCACACTCCCATTGGGGTTAAATGAATCACCAAAAAGGAGCGCCTGGTAATCAAATATATTAATATTTTATGGCAAAACCTGAATATTCACCGTAAGTGGATATTCTCTTCATAGTGAAGAGAAGCTTCAGGTCAAGTTTTATCACCAAATAAAGCATCAAAACTATGGGATTTCTTTGGAACGGAGGACGAGGGATTAAGGCCGCTGTGGACAGACCTGCGTACACAGACCTAGGACATGGAAAGATGTGGCGATGCGTGGCTAAATGCGAAAGTAACTTCTGGAACAGCCCGTGGAGCATGATCTCATTAGTGCGAGGACAAACCAACATGTGTGGAGACCTGTTTGCAGAAAAGGGAGAAAAGACAGAGAGCCAGGCGACTCAGTGTGGCTACGAGCAGGGACGGGGGTGCGCCTCAAATCACATTCGCAGTCTTCGACTTACTCTAATCGGCTGGGAGCGCTTCCATAATGCAAACACTACTATTTTCTTAAGAAAGGGAGAAGTGAAGGAAAACCAAATAGAAGCTGTACGGGAGGGCGTCAGCATCTTCTCCATGTCGTGGCTGCGGGTGGAAGCATCCAGGCATGGGCGCAGAACTGACTGAGACCCTCCCGTGCCTCACAGTCACCAACGGGACTGTGGACTCATGTGTTAGTATTCGAAATGGGGCCTGGGAGGGGCGCCTGGGGGGCTCAGTTGGTTGAGCGTCTGAGTTCGGCTCAGGTCATGATCTCACAGTTCATGAGTTCGAGCCCCGCGTCGGGCTCTGTGCTGACAGCTCGGAGACTGGAGGCTGCTTCGGATTCTGTGTCTCCCGCTCCCTCTCGCTCTGCCCCTTCCTTGCTTGTGCTCTCTCTGTCTGTCTGTCTCTCTCTCAAAAATAAATAAGCATTTTTTAAAGAAAGAAAGAATCGGGGCCTGGGAAGGCGCAGGGGGCAGGCTGGCCCTGGCTGCCAAAGGCGGGTCGGCGCCACGCCGTGGCAGGATGACGCAGCAATCAGCACCCACTGACGAGAAATCGCCCTACGGTGTGTGCCAGCCGCTCTAACATTTTATTTTTTTAATCCCCGGCTCCTCCCAACCGCGCTCTGGGATGGGTAGTTTGCTATCATTCCCCCCCCCCCATTCTGCAGACCAGGAAAATGAGGCCCAGGGAGGCTAAGTGGCTTGCCCAAGATCAGACAGCTAATCGCGGCAAAGCGGACACCCAAAGCAGTCGGCGTGGCTCCAAGTCTGCGCCCCCCCGCTACGCCGCGCTGCCTGCCCTCGGGTAGGACAGCGCTCGGACACCACGTCCAGCCCCAGAGGCTGCCCAAGCCGCGTCTGTTCTAAGGATGCTCCCCAGGCGGGCACACTCTGCGTCCGGCCAGAGAGGGTTCCCGGCCAGGGCCTGGCTAGGTGATGTTAGCTTCACCCACAAGCCCCGGGAGGGCACTGCAGGTCATCACGGAGCCCCTCGCTGCTGCGTCCCGCCCGGGAGCTCTGGACACAGCGTCCGGCGGGAGCCTGCCCGCACGTCCGTGCCCGCAGCGATGCCTGAGAGTTGGGATTTCGTGACCCCGCTGGTGCTTGTCCCGTCCGCTGCGGTCGATGCTCTCAGGCGCACGTCTCCTGTGGGCCTCGTCGTGCCTGCTCTGACAGGTGTCTGTGACTCCTGGAGGTGCCCTCCCGTCCCTCCCAACGTCAGTTTCGTGTACGCAGGCCGCCCGTGTGTTTAAGTCCCAACATCCTGTGAACGCAGCTTTCAGGTGTGAGAATCCAACCATTTTCACAAGATGTGATGACAAACAGAAAAAATGTGATTGCATTTATATCTGGTGTTCGAGGGTCTCAGCGGTGGCTTCTGGTCTGTACCACGTTCCCCAGAAGGCCAGTGCCAGCTGTCGGAATTCTGCCCCCTCCCTCTCACCATCTTCCTTCCCTGCCTTTCTTTGCCCCCTTTACCCCGCATCTCCTGTCTCCTTCCTTCCCGGTCCCTCTTACTTTCTTCTCAGCTTTCTTAGACACATACGGGTGCGCCCAGCCTCTCCATGTCCCATCTGCTGCCATTACTTTAGGCTGCGTGGAAGCTGGTCCCAGTCCCTACCGCCCTTTCCCACTGGAGTCCTCAGCCCGCCCCGCCCCGAGCACAGCAGACAAACAATGGAACAAGAGTGCCCCCTGGGCCTGAAGACCCTCTCTCCGCCCTTCTCTCCTCGCCGCGGCCACGCAGCTTCCTGAGCGACCCCTTTCGTTTATTTACTGTGAGCTTTTACTCTCTGGGTCAGTGCCTCCAAATGTTCAATCCATAAAATTTTTTTATCATGCCCTCAATACATTCATTTACTTATAAGTAATATGCATGGATCACCAAAAATTCACCTTATAAAACTTGCAGAGGGGCTGCCTGGGTGGCTCAGTCGGTTGAGCGTCCAACACTTGATTTTGGCTCAGGTCATGATCCCAGGGTTGTGGGATCGAGCCCTACATCAGACTCCACGCTGAGCGTAGAGCCAGCTTGAGATTCTCTCTCTCTCTCTCTCTCTCTCTGTCTCTCTCTCTTTCTCTACATCCCTCTGCCCCCTCCCCTGCTCATGCTCTCTCTCTCTAAACAAACAAGAAAAAAAACTTTGCATATTACTTAGATATTTTTGTGTGTACATGCGTATGTGTGCATATACATACACATTCGAGTGCTATCAACTATGTCTCCATGTTATTCATTAAATCCTCAAACCTTATTCATCTTACAGCTGAAAGTTCATACCTTTGACCAAACTCTCCCTGTTCCTCCCAACCCCAGACCTGGCAGCCACTTTTCTATTCTCTGCTTCCATGAGCTTTTTTTAAATTTAGATTCTACATATAAGTGATACATTCCATATTCGGCTTTCTCCATCCGGCTTATGTCACTTAGCATGATATACTCAGGGTCTATCCATGTTGTCAAAAATGTTAGGACGTCCTCCTTCCTCCTGGCTGAATGATACTCCGTTGTGTATATACACCACATCTTCTTTATCCATTCATCCGTTGATGGATACTTAGATTGTCCTAAATGTGTCTAAGTTTGTCTCCTGCGCCTAATGCTGTCCAAACTAGACATTTTCAAAGTATCAGATAAAAATACTATTCTCTGTAGAAGTTCTAATATGTTCTAATACAGCTCACAGCTTTTTTTTTTTAATGTTTATTTATTTTTGAGACAGAGAGAGACAGAGCATGAGTGGGGCAGGGGCAGAGAGAGAGGGAGACACAGAATCCGAAGCAGGCTCCAGGCTCTGAGCCGTCAGCACAGAGCCCGACGCGGGGCTCGAACTCACGGACCGCGAGATCATGACCTGAGCCGAAGTCGGACGCTCCGCCGACTGAGCCCCCCGGGCGCCCCTCACAGCTTTAGACAAGGAAATAGCCCAGCTGTCTGCAGCTCTTGCTAACTGGGGTTTCTGTTTCTCTGTCTCCAGGACACGTTCACATCACAGACTTCAACATCGCGACGATCGTGAAAGGAGCGGAAAAGGCTTCCTCAATGGCCGGGACCAAGCCCTACATGGGTGAGTGTTCCAGGCCCCTCTGGGGTGCTGTAGGCCCGGTGCCTGAGGCCTCAGCGTTCCTGTGCTTCACCCCCACCCCGCTCCCAGGCCTCCCTGCCACCCCCACGCCAGGCCCCAGCCGTTCCTGGCCGGTGCCAGGCGCTCTCACACTTTTGTCTTTGCCGTCTTCCCTGCCAGCAGGACCTTTTCCTCCTGTGATTTCTAGAGGGCTCCTACTCAGCTCCAAAACCTTGCTTCAGGGAAAAACAAACAAAAACAGACAAACGAAACCATTCTTTCTTCTTTATTAATGTCCGGTAGTGTTGCCAAAATATAACTTCAGTGTTGGTCATTTGGGGTCTGTCTTCTTAGCTACACAGTGCTTTTCCAGTGTGTTTTTCAAGCTGGTTTTTCTTTAAGACCTTGGATGAAAGTATCAGTCTTAGTAAGCATACCATTCCCTTACTTTGTTTTCTCCAAGGACACCTACTATTTGAGTGTGGGGACTTTACAAACCTTCAGCGTTTGTTATTTTCAAATCTTAAGTATCTCTTCCTTTATTTGTTTAAAACTATTCTCATTTTTGTTTCTCCTTCTTTTAAAGATTATCTGTCGTGTTTATTTATGCGTCCTAGTGAAATATTTATTACCGACATAATTTTCCCTTCATTTCTATTTTTTTCTTGACTCCTCTTGCCTGATTTCTGAGTTATCGAATTCCAATTTTTGTTGTTCTTTCATGTCGTGTATAGTTTTCTTAATGTCTATATTAATCATTACTTCTTAATGTCTGTATTAGTTATCGATCACTGTATAACAACGCAACTCAAAACTTAGTGGCTTACACCACGTTCACTGATTGGAAGAATTAATATTGTTCGAATGGCCATACCACCCAAAGCAATCCACAGATTCAATGCAATCCCTATCAAAATACCAGTAGCATTTTTTCTAGAACTAGAAGACGTAATTCTAAAATTTGCATGGAACTACAAAAGACCCCTGGGGAGTCAAAGCATTCCTGAAAAAGAAGAAGAAAGCTGGAAACGTCATGGTCGCAGATTCCAAGCTATACCGCAAAGCTGTAGTAATCAAAACAGTATGTTAGTGACACAAAAATAGACACAGAAGTCAATGGGACAGAATAGAGAGCCCAGAAATAAACTCACACACATATGGGTAATTAATCTATGACAGAGGAGGCAAGAATACACAATGGGAGGAACTGGAGGGTATTAAGTGAAATAAGTCAGTCAGAAAAAGACAGATCCCATATGTTCCCACGAATAGGTGGACTTTGTGAGACTAAGCAAAAACCAGGGGGAGGGGAAGAGGGGAAAGAAAAAAAAGACACAGAGAGGGAGGGAGATAAAATATAAGAGACTCTCAAAGACTAAGAACAAACTGAGGGTGAAAGGGATGAAGGAGAGGGGAGAGGGGGTGACGGATATTAAAGAGGGCACGTGTTGGGATGAACACTGGGTGTTATATGTAAACCAATTTGAAAATAAACTATTATAAATTTAAAAAAAAAGAATACACAATGGGGAGGTGACAGTCTCTTTAACAAATGGTGCTGGGAAAACTGGACAGCCACATGCAAAAGAATGAAACTGGATCACTTTCTTACATCATTCACAAAAATAAACTCGAAATGGGTTACCGACCTAAATGTGAGACCTGAAACCGTAAAACTCCTAGAAGAGAGTGCAGAGAAACGTCGGCCATAGCAACGATTTTCTAGATAGGTCTTTTCAGGCAAGTACACTCTTGGAACTGCGTCAAAATGAAAAGCTTCTGCACAGCGAAGGAAACCATGAACAAAACGAAAAGACGACCTACAGAATGGGAGAAGATATTTGCAAATGACATCTGATGCAGGGTTAGTATCCAAAATAATTAAGGAACTTCTATTGTTCTATAATAACAATAATTCCATTAAAAATGGGCAGAAGATATGAAAAGACATTTTTCCAGAGAAGACATCCAGACGGCCAACAGTCACACAAAGAGATGCTCAACGTCCCTCATCATCAGGGAAATGCAAGTCAAAGCCACAATGAGATGTTTCCTTACCCCTGTAAGAATGGCTAGTGTCAAAAAGACAAGAAAGAACAAGTGTTGGTGAGGATGTGGAGGAGGGGTCTTGGTGCACTGTTGGCGGGAATGCAAACTGGTGCAACCACTGTGGAAAACAGTACGGAGTCTCCTCAAAAAATTGTAAGTAGAACCACTCTATGATCCAGTAATTCCAATACTGGATGTTTACCCAAAGAAAGCAAAAACACGAATTCAAAAAGGTATATGCATCGCTACCTGGACTGCAGCATTATTTACGATAGCCAAGATACAGACGCAACCCAAGGGTCCATCGATGGAGGAATGGATAAAGATGTGGTGTGTATACGCAATGGGGTATTACTCAGTCATAAAAAAGAATGAGATCTCACCATTTGAAATGACATGGATGAATCTAGCGGGTATGATGCTAAGTGAAATAAGTCCTAGAAAGACAAATATCATATGATCACATTCGTATGTAGAATCTAAAAAACAGTACAAATAAACAAACAAACCAAAGGCAGAAACAGACCCATAATTCAGAGAACAAGCTGATGGTTACCAGAGGGGGAGGTGGGTGGTGGAGGGGAAAAATGGGTGAAGGGGAGGGGGAGGTACACACTTCCATTTGGGGAAGAAATGAGTCACAGGATGAAAGGCACGGCATAGGGAATATAGTTAGTGGTACTTTAGTAGCTAGTGACAGGTCGCAGCTACCCTGGTGATGAGCACAACATAACACGTGTAGTGTTGTGGAATCACCTGGAACTGATGTAACACTGGGTGTCAACTATACGTCAATAAAAAACAAAGGAAGTTAAAACATAAGTTTGGAGATAATAAATAGACATTGTTTTAAAAAATACTTAGTGGCTTAGAAGAGCAACAACGTGCCTTTTCTCACAATCCACCATTTGACTGAGTGGTTCCTCTGCTGGCTTAGGCTGGGCTCGCTCATCCAGTGGGTGGGTCCACTGGTGGGGGCTCAGCCGGGACAGCTGAGTTGAATGGGTCTTTCTCTATGTGGTCTATGGAAGGCACTACGGTGAGCTTGCTCGCATGGGGGCAGTGGTTTCCAGAGGAGAACCCGCTTCCTACATGCTCATCAAGCTTCTGCTTGATTCACATCACCTGACGTCCAGATGGCCAAAGCAAGTCACATGACCAAGCCCAGAGACCATGTGGGAGGGGACTGCAGGGGGCGTGGACATCAGAAGGGCTGCCTCACTGGGAAATCATTAATGAAACAACCAATCCCGTCTTTCAATGCTTGTGAAATAGTAGGTTACAGTTTTTCTCTGTTTTGAGATAGGAGGGGGGAGTGCATCTTTCTGATTAATTACCATTGTAGACTATATTATTCTGCTCTTTATTTTCCTTCTTCTTATGATAATTTTGCATAGAATTTGACTTTGATACCTTTCTGTTTATTTATTTTAATGTGAACTTAGTTTTCCTGAACTTTTGGACGATGACGTGGTTCAGGGTAGCTTTTCTTTTCTTTCTTTTTTTTTAATTAAAGGTTTATTTATTGGGGCGCCTGGGTGGCTCAGTCGGTTAAGGGTCCGACTTTGGCTCAGGTCGTGATCTCACGGTTTGTGAGTTCGAGCCCCGCGTCGGGCTCTGTGCTGACAGCTCAAAGCCTGGAGCCTGCTTCGGATTCTGTGTCTCCGTCTCGGTCTACTCCTCCCCTACTCTTGCTCTGTCTCTCTCTCTCTCTCAAAAATAAATAAAAACATTAAAAAATTTTTTTTAATTTATTTGTTTTGAAAGAGAGCACAAGCAGGACAGGGGCAGAGAGAGAGAGGGAGAGTGTCAAACAGGCTCCATGCTCAGCACAGAGTCTGATGCAGGGCTTGGTCCCACGACTCTGAGATCTCGATCTGGGCCGATATCAAGAGTCAGACGCTCAACCAACCGAGTCCCCCAGGTGCCCCCGGGGTGGTTTTTCTAACTACACGTCTTCTGTTGTTTTCATGAAGTGTCCAAGTCCAAGGCAGTTGGCTCTCTGGGACTTCCTGGTCTGGCCCCCTTCCCCACTTTGACCCAGAACTTCTCTTTCTTCTGTCTATAGGGCCGTGTCCCGCTCAGTTCTGATTCCACTTCCAACAGCTGCTCCTTGGGGCTCCTTCTAGAAGGGAGCTCCAGCTGGAAACAGAGACTTGGGGTCCCAGACTGACCGACTGGCCTGTCCCCACAGAGCCTGGCACGGGCGCCTCCGCCCACCTGACTCTGGGCTGGACGGCTCTTCCAGACTTTAGCTGCTGTTCTCAAACTGGCCAGCGGAAATTCTTGCGGGCTGTGTTGGTGCGCTCTGTTCTCCGACCCATGATACTCGGCCCTGTGTCTTCTCTGTGTTTCCCTCTGTTCAGGAATCACTGCCACGGGAGTCTTGTCACCATTCCTGGTTTGTTTTCACCCACTTCCACTTTGGGGCGTGTGGGGAGACAACTTAGTTCTGCAGGAGGTGTTGCTCGTGGGTTTTGGCTTAGCTGTTTATCTGCTCTGTTAGTTGACATGCGTCGATCTGCAGAGATTCAAAAACTATGTGATCGCCTCCCAGAATTCGCTGCGTGTGCCGTTCGTCTTTTATTTATTAAATACATGACGTTTGGCCACAAATAATGGTAAAAATAGTTCTTCTTAGTATTCGCTATGTGCCCAGCCATGGAGCTAAGCACTTTCCATCCGCGGCCATATTTAATGTCACAAACAGGCACAATTATTCATTCCCATCATTGAGCTGAGGACAGAGGACGAGGGACCCACTGAGGCAGACATTGGTGGTGAGAGTCAGAACCAGGTCAGCGTGAACACCGGAAGGCGTGCCTACGAGGGAGTCTGTTCACTGCAGACAGTCCCCTTGGGACGCTGAATCTGTACGCCAAGATGGCTTTCGCTGCTGAAGGGCTTTCTGAAATCCCTTTCCAGAAGGTTCCAGAGCTGAGGCCAGTCTGTCCAAGGAGGCCACTGACTTAACCAAATGGGCAGGAGGGCAGGAGTGGAAGGGGTGTTGAGGCTGCCTCCCAGGCTTCCGTCTCCCGCAGTGGAGTGGACGACAGTGGTGTCCTCTGCGGGGGGAGCACAGCGGGGCCCACAGGGGTGTGGGGTTCCAGGAGTGGGGTGCCAGGAAACTGAGAAGTCTGTGGGAAACGCTGTCCAGGCTTCTGGAGTCAAGTGGGCAGGATCTGTGGGCTGGGGAGTTGCCAGCACCGAGATTCGGCAAAGCCCAGGCAGTGACAGGGACCCCGGGGAGAAAAGAGTACCAAGCCTGAGGCCCAGGGGACGCCATGCCAGGAGGAGCGGGTAGAGCCGAAGGAGCCATCCCCTCCAGAAGGGCAGTGAGGAGACAGAGAGGACGTAAAGAGAAGCCTCTCCCCTTCGGAACTGCCTCCGTAACCCTGTAAGTTAGTTCTGACTTCCTTTCGGCTGTTCCCCAAAAGCAGACTGATCTCCGGGAGTGTAGCCCGCAGGCCGCAGGAGAAAGGCAGGGCAGCGTGGTCCCAGCCCTTTCTTCTCTGCCCCTGCTCCACCGCCACACACCAGCACCTCCTCCGAGACGCCCCCTGGGCCTGCTCCAGCCTCATTCCCTGGCTGCCCGCTGACGTCCTGGCTCCCGGCCTCTGGGGAAGCAGAGCAGTGCTGACCAACTGGCCGCCCTCCGCGGGGGCCCCACATCCAAAAGAGAGAAGAACACCGGCCTGTATTGTGGCCCTGCTCTGTGTTTGTCACTGCAACTTTTTATTTGTTCATTTTGAGAGAGAGAGAGCATGAGCAAGGCAGGGGCAGAAAGAGAGGGGGAGAGAGAGAATCCCAAACGGGCTCCTCACCGGCCGCGCAGAGCCCGACAGCGTGGGGCTCGAACTCACAAACCATGAGATCGTGGCTTGAGCCGAAACCAAGAGTTGGACGCTGAACCGACTGAGCCACCCGGGCGCCCCACGTTGCCTTGAATCCTCAGAAGACCCACGTGAGGTTTCTGCATCTCTCCATATTATAGATGAGAAAGCTGAGGCCCAGGGAGGTTGAGTCACCTGCCTGGAGTTACACAGCCGGCCAGTCAAGGAGCCAGAATTTGAAGCCACGTCTGTTCCGATCCAAAGTCTGCGCTTTTGTCACATACCAAGCTGACTTTTGACTCCCAGTTCCTGCATCATAAAGACATATTCCTCAGACAAGAGAAAACTCTATTGCCCCAAGGGTACGTGGGATCCGGGGCTCCTGTTCTCCTTCTGTCTAGAGGAGCTTCAGCCCTAAATTAATAAACACGTGATCAGGAGAGTTTTATGGGTTTAGCGGGCACGACTGATTTGCCAAAGGGATCTATTTTCGGACACAATGGGAGCTGACGGGACCAAGGGTGGGAGTTTGTTGGGGAAGACGGGGCGAGGGAGAGCCCTCTCAATAAAGTCAAATCCCACGGCTCCCACGGCTGCGGGTCACGTGGCGATTTTGTTCACCTGTGTGATTCAGTTCAAAGGCCCGATAACAGGGGCGCCTGGGTGGCTCAGTCGGTTGAGCGGCCGACTTCGGCTCAGGTCATGATCTCACGGTCTGTGAGTTTGAGCCCCGCATTGGGCTCTGTGCTGACCGCGCAGAGCCTGGAGCCTGCTTCCGATTCTGTGTCTCCTTCTCTCTGCCCTTCCCCTGTTCATGCTGTGCCTCTATGTCTCTCAAAAATAAATAAACATTAAAAAAAAAAACAAAGGCCCAATAACAAGCTGCCAGCATGTTCCAAACACAGATTTCAGAGAACAGGCTGGGGAGGAAGCTCCCAGAGGCGGCTCGCGAGGGACGATCCGGGAAGACGCATTTGCATCGAGCTGAACTTCCATTAATTAAAAGAGCAGATGGACTTCGCAATCGGAGAACCAAAGAAGTGTCTCTCTGAAATGGGCCAGATTAGGAGTCAGAAGTGTTCCGCCGGCCGTGCGGGGCCTCAGAGTTGATTCATCTGGGGTTAAATGAAGAGCTGAGCATTCATTCGGCAAAGATTCACGGAACATTTAGGAGATGAAGGGCTCAGAGGTGAGGGATGTTCTCCGGGCTCTCGGGGGCTCCCTGGCTAGCGGGACAGACAGACGCGTAGGCACGGGTGTAAACAGGACACTGTCCAGACAGGCTTCCTGGAGGAGGTGACCATCTAGGTTAGACTCTGAGGGTGTGCCCAGAGTTTGGGTGTTGGGTGAGGACAAGGAGAGGCCATTTCAGGCAGAGGCCACAGCCAGGGCAAAGGCACAGAGGAGGCAATGGCACGGGGTGTTGGGGAAAGTCTGCAGTTTCATTTCTTTTATAGCTTAGAGAACAAGATGGGGTGGGGAGGGAGCCATGAGACAGGCCAAAGATGAGGGTCTTGAATGCCATGGTAGGGGCTGCGGAACCAGCTGAAAGCCAGGAGTGGGCCCAGGTGGGGTGCTGCCCTCCGCGTGGGGCAATTTGGGTGTCTTCCACTTAGTGGCCAATCTCAGTACCCAACATAATGCACATAAAATGCTCAACACGGTGAGCCCTCCAGAAGTGTTGGCCGTCAGCCACGTGACCTGATAGTCTCCTCATCTGGGAAGTGGGATGAATGATTAGCGATCTGCCTTAGAGTAGGTTGTCTGTGAGGATTTCCTGGCATGGCCGTGGAGGGCACATAACGTATTGCCTGACAACTGGTGGATGCACAGAACTGGTAGCTGGTAGTAGTATTGTTATTATTGCCATTGTTATTATTTAGACGGTTGATTATTTGGTATCCTCGTAACACTGGGAACCCAGAACTTGGATTGGGAGTTCCCTTGCCTTACGGAGCTCACAGTCTAGTGGGGAAAATGGACCCTAAACAGCTCCTGTTCACGATCAGAGTTGGGTTGGCTGGAGGACGCCGGGTGCGCCGGGGGACTGGTGCGGGCACTCACCAAATGTTAGTTCCCTTCCCCAGGAGACTGCGGTGAGCAGACAAGGGTGGTTTTGGAGCCATCATGCTGGTGCTCGTATGTTTCTTGTTGAAATGATTGAGGCTAGTGAAGTTGGCTGACCCTTGTGCCAGGGGAAGTAACAGAGCCAGCGTTCAGACCCAGGCCAGTGAGGCTCCAGTGCCCACTATCTTTCCTGAGAACCTGTCATTCATCCATCCATCCATCCATCCATCCATCGATGGCTCCAGTGCCCACTATCTTTCCTGAGAACCTGTCATTCATCCATCCATCCATCCATCCATCCAACAGAAATCTATGGAGCACTTTCTATGTGCCACATAGTGTTCTATGGCCCCAAGATAACATCTGTGAGCAAACAGATTATTTTCCTGCACTCATTGGTTTGGCTATTTGTCAGGTAGATAATCACTTTAAAAATCACAAACCCGATAAATCGAGATGTTTACTTTTGAGTAACAATTTTCACGCAGGAAAATACACTCTTTTGGTGACCAGTTCCGTGAATTTGGACACAGACAGTCGTATAAGCACCACCACAAGAGCGTATAGAACAGTTCCATCACCCCAAAAATTCCCTCATCCCAGTCCCCGGCAACCAGTGATCAGCTTGGACTATTCCAGAAAGTCATAGAAACAGAGTCCTGTTGTCTGTAGCCTTTAGAATCTGGGTTGGGTTTTGTTTGTTTGTTTGTTTGTTTGTTTTGTTGTGGTTGTTGTTTTCATTTAAAATGATGCATTTGAGATTTACCCATGTATCGGTAGCTTTCCTTTTGATTGCTAAGTAGAACGCTTTTGCATGAATATACATGATTACTTCATCCATTCACCAGCTGAAGGACTTCGGAGTTGTTTCCAGTTTTTTATAATTATGTGTAAAGCCACCGTAAACATTTGCATTCAAGTTTTTATAGGAACTTAAGTTTCCACTTCTCTAGAATAATTACCTAGAAGCGGGATTGTCGGGTCATATGGTAAGCGTATGTTTAACTTTCTGAGAAACTGACGAGCTGTTTTCCAGGAGGAATGGACCATTTTACCTCCCACAGGCAACATACGAGGGCTCCAGTTGCTCTAGATCCTCACCCGTGCTGGCTTTATCCTGCGGTTATTATTGTCCTTTTTAGCCATTCTAATACATACGTACTGGCTCTAATTTGCAATTCCCTAATGACTAATGGTGTTCTGCATATTTTCATTTGCTTGCTTTCCACCTAGACACCTTCTTTATGAAGTATCTGTTCAAATAATTTGGCCATGATTTGGCCATAATGATTTTTCTTAATCAAGTTTTTGTGAACTTTTTTAATATATGCTACGTATTACTAGTCCTTTATTAGATATGAGTTTTGCAAAAATTTTGGCCAGTCAGTGGCTTGCCTTTCTATCACCTTAATAGAATCTTTTTAGAAGCAGAAGCTTTAAATTTTGATGAAATGCAATTTAAAGAAATGTATTGATTGATTATGTATTTGGTGTCGTAGCAAATGACACCTTTGTTTTCTTGTAAATGTTCTTGTAAACGTTTCATACTTTTGGATTTTCCACTTAAAGCTATGTGTGTTTTTAATTTCATTCTTATTACGGTGTGAGGTGTGAATCAAGCTTTCTCTGCATCCAGCTGTCTAATTCTTCCAGCATTCTTTGATGAAAAGACTGTTCTTTCTCAACTTGGTTGACTTTGCAACTTTGTCAAAGCTCAATTAATCAAAATTGTGTGCATCTATTTCTGGATTCTTTTCTGTTCCACTGGTCCATTTGTTTATGCCCTGAGATCATACTGTTCCTATACCTTTACAGTAATCCTTGAAATCAGGTAGGGAGAACCTTCCAACTTTTTCTTCTTTTCAAAACTACTTTGGCTATTGTAGATATTTTCCCTTTCCATTGAAACTTTAGAATACACTTGTTAATTTCTATAAAAAAAATTCTGGACTTTTGTTAGGATTGCACTGAATCTATAGATGAGTTTAGACAGAAGTGACACCCAAGCAGTGTGGAGTCTTCCAATCACAGAATATGTCTCTATATATTTAGGTCCTCTTGGATTCTCTCACCAGCATCGTATAGTTTTCTGCATACAGCTTTTGTATATATTTTCTTACACTTATACCTAAGTATCTTATGGATTTGAGGCTATCCAAATGGTACCTTAAAAAAAAAACTAGTTATCATCTCCATTCATCAGCAGATGGACACTTGGGCTGTTTCCATAATTTGGTTATTATAGATAATGCTGCTGTAGACATGGGGGTTCATGTAAGGTGCGGCATATATGCTTACAATGGAATATTATTCAGCCATAGAAAAGAATGAAATCTTTCCATTTTGCAATGATGCGGAAGGAGTGAGAGAGAAATATGCTAAGCGAAATGAGTAAGTCAGAGAAAGACGAATACCATATGATTTCACTCATGTGGAATTTAAGAAACAAACAAACAAACAAAGAATAAAGGGGGGGGGGAGAAAGAGAGAGGCAAACCAAGAAAAAGACTTTTACCTATAGAGACCTAATGGTCACCAGGGAGGAGGTTAGGGGGTGGGTGAAATAGGTGATGGCGATTAAGGGGTGCACTTGCCGTGATGAGCACCAAGTGTTGTAGCGAATTGTTGAATTGTACATCTGAAACCAATATTACGCTCTACATTAAACTACTGGAATTTAAATAAAAACTTTAAAAATTAGTTATCAATTATTAACTGCTGGTATATAGAGATACAATTGATTTTTGTGTCCTGTAACTTTGCTGAACTCACTTCTCAGTCCTAGCAGCCTTGGTGGTAAATTCTTTGGGTTTTCTATGTCGGTAAGCATGTTTGCAAATCAAAGTAGTTTTATATCCTCCTTCCTAATCTGCATGCCTTTTCTTTTTCTTTTGTCTTGTTACTGTAGCTAGAATATTCAATACACTTGGCCTTGATCTTGATCTTAGTCAGAAAGCATTTAGTTTTTTTACTGTTAAGTATGATGTTAGCTATAAGGTTCTTTGTAGTTAGTTATTGCTTATCAGGTTAAGGAGGTTTCCATGTATTTCCAACTTTCTTGGAGTTTTTAAAAATCATCAATGTGGGGCGCCTGGGTGGCTCAGTCGGTTGGGTGGCCAACTTCAGCTCAGGTCATGATCTCGCGGTCTGTGGGTTCGAGCCCCGCGTCGGGCTCTGTGCTGATGGCTCAGACCCTGGAGCCTGCTTCCAATTCTGTGTCTCCCTCTCTCTCTGCCCTTCCCCTACTCACACTCTGTCTCTATGTCTCTCAAAAATAAATAAACATTAAAAAAATTTTTTTAAAAATCATCAATGCATGTTGAATTTTGTGACTCTCTTTTCTCATGCCATTGGGTTACTCATATGATTTCTATAATCTGTTGAAAGACACTGGTTGATTTTGGAAGGTTGAATTTCCTTATATTTCCATAATAAATCTCACTGGGTCATAATGTATGTTCCTTTTTATATAATGATTGAATTAGCTTGCTAATGCCTCGTTTACAGTTTTGCCTCTGGGTTTATGAGGGATGTTTTAGTTTTCTTTTCTCGTAACATCTTCATATGATTTTTGTGCTACAGTAGCACTGGCAGTATGAGTTGGGAAATGTTATGTCCTCTTCCACTTTTGGAAAAACCATGTAAAATTGGTATTCTATCTAACATACAGAATTGGTAGAATTGGCCAGTGAAGATATTTGGGCCTAGAGGTCTTCACAGGAAGCTTTTTAACTATGAATTCAATGTCTTTAATAGACATAGTCTGTTCTGTTTATGTCTCCTTCAGTTAGAAGAAGTAAGTAAATATTAGTTACAATTTGGTCATTTGTGTCTTTCCAGAAATTTCTCCATTTAGTATAACCTTGCAAATAATTGGGCTTAGAGTTATTTGTAATATCCCCTGGTTACCTTTTTAATGAGTGCAGGTTCTGCAGTGATGTCTTCTCTTTCATTCTGGAACTGCTCATTTGTGTTTCGTCTCTGATTTTCCTGGTCATTTTAGCTAGAGGTGTATTCATCTTTTTAAAGAACCAGTTTTTAGTTTTATCGATTTTCTCTGTTTTATTGATTTCTGCTCTGATATTTTTTTAATTAACTTCCTTCTGCTTGCTTTCGGTTTAATTTGTTCTTACTCTGGTTTCTTAGGGTGGAACTACAAATCATCGATTGGAGACTTGTCTTTTTCCACTAGAAGCATTGAATGCTGTAAATTCCGTCCTAAGTCCAGTCTTAGCTGTATCCCACAAATGTCAATATGTTTTCATTTTCATTCAGTTACAAACATGTTCTAACTTCCGTGTGACTTCCTCTTTCTCGCATGGGTTACGTAGATGTCTCTGTTGTAATTTCCAATAATATTTGGGAATTTTCTATATATCTTTCTGTTATCAATTTCCAGCTGAATTCTGTGATAGAGAAACCACTTGTATGATTTCTTTTCTTTTTCTTTAATTGGTAAAGTTTGTTTTGTGGTCTAGATATGGTCTATGTTGGTGAATATTCCATGTTCACGTGCAAAGAATGTGTATGCTCTTGTTAGTCGTACTTCTTATAAATAAATGTCAATTAGGCCAAGTTTCTTGATAATGTTGCTCATCTCTTCTATATATTCTTTTTGATTTTCTTCCTTTTTAATTTTTTTAATATTTATTTATTGTTGAGAGACAGAGTGCGAGCAGGGGAGGGGCAGAGAGCGAGGGAGACACAGAACCTGAAGCAGGCTCCAGGCTCTGAGCTGTCAGCACAAAGCCCAGTGTGGGCTCAAACTCACGGACTGCGAGATCATGACCTGAGCCAAAGTTGGACAATTAACCAACTGAGCTATGCAGGAGCCCCGATTCTTATTGATTTTCTGTCGACTTATTACATCAGTTACTAAGTGTTGAAATCCCCAACCATAATTGTGAATTTGCCTATTTTTCTTTGCATTTCAGTTTTGTCTCACATAGTTTGATGCTCTGTGGTAAGGTGTATACATTTTTAGGATTATTACATCTTGCTAAATTGTTGCATGTATCATTATATAATATCTTGTTCCATGTTCTGAGGTCTGCTTTTTTTTTCAATTGGCCTTAAATTATTTTTTAATGTTTGTTTATGCATTTATTTGTTTTGAAATTTATTTTTTAAATTCATGTTAGTTAACATGTAGTATAGTATTGGTTTCAGGAGTAGAATTTAGTGATTTATCTCTTACATATGACACCCAGTGCTCATCCCAACAAGTGCCCTCCTTAATGCCCATCACCCATTTAGCCCATCCCCCACCCAC
>PITB01024976.1:0-23493 GCA_004024585.1 Paradoxurus hermaphroditus
GCCCTGCCTGGCACGCTGGCTTTCACTCCTCAGGGAAACGCGCTCCCTCTGGTCCCCCACAGCACAGCCAGAGTTTTCAGGGGGACCACGGAGAAGCAGGGCTGCGGCCACCCTTGGCCACCTTCTGGTAGGGGGAAGGGCTGGTGTTTACATAATGAGTCACGTGCCCCTGTGCCCAAAGCGGGCAGAAGATTGATAGCAGATAACTTGCTTCCTGAGTGCTGGTCACCCAGCTATGACAGCGAGGGGACAGAGGCGCTAGTGGGGCGGGCCGGGATCTTGCTGGGGCTCCAGACCCGCCGGGCACCCCTCCAGGGGCTCAGCGCCGTGCTGCTCTGTCCTGGGGAGCACCGGGGGACGTCCAGCTCGCCGGCGTCCATGCCAGCGCGAATAATCGCCAGCCTCCTTGGACGTGTCCGCCGTGGTTCACGTCCTGTCTCTGCCCGGACTGCCCGAGTCCCCTCGCGCCTGAGAACAGAGGCCGTTTCCAGAGCCCGAGGGGCCCGCCTTGGAGGCCGCGTCCGTGCCCGGGCCATTAACAAGAGCAGGAGCTGCCCCCGTCAAAGGCGGAAGGAAGGGCCCGGGGCCGAGAGGGATTTGGGGGTAGGGGTGGATGCAGGAGGCACACCAGGGCGACGGCCATCTCCCGTTCCTCATCCCTCATCCCTGAGCCGTCACCTCGCACCGTCCCCCGGGGGCCCGTGCGGCCTGACCCTGAGCCCCGACGGCCCACCTTTAATTGCCCCTGCCGGACGTGCACACCAGCGCCGCGTCCCCCGATCACCAATGGCCGCGGGTCCCCCTCCGAGTCGGACTGTCGGCTTCTGGTGCTTGACAAAGTCATTAGCGAGGCCGGCGTCTCAGAGAGCCGCGCTGCAGAGGAGGCTCGGACGGCGATTGTTTCTTTTATTTTAACCCCGACATCGGCAGCACCCAGAGCGGCCTCTCGCGGGGCGGACGCCGTCCCCGGACAGCCGTGCTGGCCGTATATCTTTGTTTAGGGACCTGGTTTTTATTAAATTTAATTGCTTCCTTTTCTGGCCTGAAATCAAGGGTGGCCTCAAAGCAAGGACAGCATCGATTTAATTTAATTACTCCGCACTGCAGCCTTCCGAGCAGCAGCACGGCTACCGGGGGCTCTCGAGGGGCCCCCGATTCGGGATGCGCCTGGCAGCCTCCGGCGGGCACAGCTGCGGGGCTGAGCCCGGGCCCCAGCCTCCCCTGCCCGCGCTCATCCCCGCCGAGCCGCGGGCCGGGGACCGCGGGGTTCACTCACTCGCTGACTTGGTTGCTTTTCATTCGCTGAAAGCCCGTGGGCTCATCTAACCCGGGAGCGATTCCTCAAGGGCCGTTTGTCTTTTGGGCAATATTCACCCCCCCGCCCCCCGCCCAGTACCGCCCAGCCCGAGGCCGCAGACGCTCAGGGCGCGCCCTTGCCGCCCCACGTGCCCAGTTGTCGGGGGCCACGGCCGAGCGGTCCCTTCCTGCACCCCAGAGGCCCCCGCCCCCACCTCGCCTCGGTTTCCAGAATGTGCCTACGGCCGCGTCGCACTGGACATCCGTCCTTGTAGTGGAGGGTGGGCCGTGCTGCCGCGGGTGGCGCCGGGCCAGCGGGCAGCCTGTGCCCGCAGCTCCGAGCGCCGGTGTGGACGCCCGGGCAGAGGCGGCCTCAGGGTCCCTGGCCTGCCGGGCGAGACCTCAGGAGGGCACGGCGGGTCTGGGCTCCCTGGAACTCCGAGCACAAACACTGGGAATTATTAAGATGATTTGTTAAATAATAGAAAATGTTTTTCATTTCCCAATTTCCAGCGCTTGCTAAAGCCATTCTCCGGCTGCCTGCTTCTCATTCCTTAATATTTAGACTTATGGGCCAATTTGAGGGTATTTTCTCTTTCCGCCGTGATTAATGCTTCTATGGAACAATGTCATCACAAGTCACCTACCTGCCCTGTCAGTTCGGCATCAATCTCGCCGGGCTGGGCGGTAATTTATGACCGGTGCCTGCAATTTGCAAACCTAATGGGGAGGAGGGGATGAGGAGCGGGCTCCGGGCTCTGTCTGCGCCGTCTGCGGCCTCGGCGGCCCCCCCGCCCCCATTAGCAGAACAAATGATGCGGGGATCAGACATCATCTCCAAGGCTCGATAAATATTTTATCAGCCGTAATGGAAATTGTCAAATTGATCTAATTGTACAATACGTTATCAGTGAGGTATCAAAGCCGGGCCTGGCCTCTGCCGGGACCCTCCCGGCCGCCGCAGCTGCCGAGGACGGGCGTCGGGAGCGCAGAGCGGGGCCTGACTCGGCGTAAATAATACGCTGGCCGCGGCAGCCCGTTAAGGGGATGATAAATTTTGTGGAAATAAATGGCCTTATTCTGTTGTGCTTTGCGAGTCCTGACTTTCGAGAGCCCCAGGGGAGCAGGGAGGACTAGGCGGGAAGACAGAGACCGTGCACGGACCCGGAACTTTCCCGGAACAGGGGGTCCAGTCCCACCGTCCTGGCTCCGGGAGCGGCGACAGCCCTCGGAAACCGGTCACACGGACGCCGAACAAAGACCCGGACGGCCGCCGGCATCCCGTGTGCCCCTGTAGCGGGGACGTTTTTTCCCTGACCCTCCGGAGCCAGGGGCGCTTGGGCTCAGCCATGGCAGGGGCGCGCTTTATGCACAACGCTCCCGGCACATTCGGGGCCACGCTGTGCCTCCGCCATCCACGGGGGCAGACGCTGTGGGTTGAGCTCAGCGAAGACTGCGGAAGCTCGGAGCGCGGTTTAGAGCGAGGCTCCTGAGAAACCGAAAGCGGCCAGGCGTCCCCTCCCCCGGGCGCATTCATCGGGGGTCTGGTCCTGCAGGAAGGGGTGGGGGAGGGACTCAGGACGGTGGCGGTCAGGCGTCTTTCACAGCCAGGCAAGACCTTTTGATTTCTAGAACAAACAGTGATGTCTCGGGCCTGGAGCACATTTGCAAAGCCGAGTGGAAACATCTGTGAACAAGCCCGGCGAGCTGCCTGGCGAGCGTGGGGAGCCCTGCCCCGGGCGCCGGGGGGCGGGGGGCCGGCCTTCCCGGCCGCGGCCGGAGCCCCGCGCGCACCCTCCTGCCCGCGCCCTCGCACCACCCCGGGGCAGCCTCCGTCTCCCTGGCAGAGGTGCCCGTGGGCCTTGGGGGCAGGCGCCTTTGCAGGAGACGCCGCGGGCGCCGAGGGCTGAAGCACCGGGCGTCAGGACCTGGCCTCCATCCGTCAGGTGTCCACCTGGAATGCGTGCCCGCCTGGGACCCCCGAGCCACACGCTCCCTCGAGAGTGAACGTTGACCTTGAACGGTAAACTGCACGGGAGGGGGGCGGTTCGGAGACCGCCTGCCGGCCCGACCTCGACAAGCAGCAGCATCTGGAAGGGCAAAGGCCGCGGCAAGAGGAAGTTGTCGCCCGGCTGGGCCTGGGTGTCGCCGGGAGGCTGACCTGGGGCTTGGGCTGCGGCGGCCGCGGGGACCCCGAGCATCCGTGCACCCAGCTCGGCGGCGCCCCGGGGGCGGGACGTGGACCCGTCGCACCGGCTTTCCCGTCAGGGATCCCTAAACGCTCCTCGGATGCCGGCTGGTGCCGTGTTTCCCGTTAGATCGCACGCGGCTGGCGAACACGCGAGCGTGCACACACAGAAGCCTGCACTCTGTCTTCTGGGTCGCCTGTCATTTTGAATAAAAATAAGAAAGGAGAGAACATTGGCAAAGCAGGAGCCGTGCGGGGCGGTGGCTGGTCCTTCTGGAGGGCTCCTCACGGGCCCTCGTGGCCTGAGCTGCCGTCTCTCGGCTGTTCCGGCGAGGCGCGTGGCGAGCGCTGGCGGGCCCAGCAGGGTGGACGCAGGCCTGGCCTCGGGCTCGGACGCTCCCCTGCCTGGCAGTCGGGGCGTCGGGCTGGGGCGGCGGGACCCCCACGGGCTGCCTTCGGCCCTGAGCCTGGGTGAGCACCTTCTCCCCTTCTTCTTGTGGAGCGGGGCCACAGGGCTTGAAACTATTTCTTGTTCGTTTTTAGTTTCTTTAAAGTGAGATCCGGGGGAAGGACTGTGTCCCCTGCAGGTCTGGAACCCAGGCTGAGCTGGTGTCTGCGGCCTGGAGGGAGCTTGCATGGGGTCTGTGCAAGGACCGAGGGAGGGAAAGAGGGAGGGAGGACCTCGTGTCCCTGGAGCCTCCAGCCCGGCGACGTCACGGCCGAAGCCCCACAGGTGTGTTTTAGGCCAAGGGGAAAGAAGGAAAGGGACTTCCTCGCCGAGGCGGAGGCAGCTGGCCAGCCTTGTCTTTCACCCCCGGTGCCCCTTCGTTCTCTTTGGCTTCCTCTCCTGGTTGCTGGGTGCCTCCCAGGCCCCTGAAGACCCCGGTGCTGGGTGGGTGGGCCCCGTCGCTCTGCAGGGAGGTCAGAGAGCACCGGCCACTGGTTCTACCCTCGTGTGACCAGCTGGCGAGGCCCAGCCCCCCCACATTCCCCGCAGGGGTGCCTTCAATGGGACCCAGACCCAGTGTGTGGGAGGCTGGAGTCCCTGGGGGAGGCTTGGAGGCGCTGGCCCTCCCAGACCCCCGTCGGGATGCCATCACACGGTCCCCAGGCACACCTCCCCTCCCCACCCCCCCGCCGGGTCAGGAGAATCAGCCAGATGTGCCCGCCACCTGGGAACACGCGGGGGTCCGGGCCAGGCCGGGGCTCCACGCCCTCCGAGGGAGCAGGGCCGACGCAGCTGTCTGAGCCCCAGGGTTCCACCAGGCGGGAGGCATCCAGGCGCACCCACCCCAGCCTCTCCCTTCTCTGGTGGGAACTGGGTGCTCCCAGCCAGCAAATGGGGGCTGGCTTTCTGCTGAGGGGGAGCCCCGGCTGGGACTCCCACCATCCGCCCCGGGGGGTCGTAGAAATCATTTGAGAACCTCCCGGAAGCAAGCCACGTCCACGACCCGCTTTACAGTCCCGTGGAAGTCTGTGATCAAGGCGTCACGTGTGTGCTGTCTGTGTCGGTGTGTGTGGGAGTGGGAGTGTGCGTATGTGTCCGTGACGAGATACCCGCGTGTTTGTGTGTGTTCACTTCTAAGCAGGGTCAGGAGGACGCACCCGAAGCCCTGGGTAATTTGGGGCCTAGGGAGGAAAAGGAGGCCGAGACCCAGTGAGCGGGAAAGGTGGGGACCCCGGGTCCCCGCTCCCGTCCCTGCAGCCCCTTCTCCAGCCATCAGACTCAGGCAGATGGAAGTACGGGGAGACCCGGGGCCACCACCAGCTGTCTCGGGGACGGCGTTGTTTGTGACATGGGCTTTCACCCTGCTGTGGGCCGTGCGGGCCGTTTGTGAACTGAGGCCACAGAGGCCAGGTTACCCATGCAGTCCTTCCCTCTGTGAGTTTTTTAGAGGACTAGGAACGGCCACCGTTGCCCTGCAGCATCCCGGGGAAGGCTGAGACCCCATATCTTGACCCGGGTTCCATCTGAAGGCATCATGCCCAGGCGAGGGGCAGGGCCGTCCGTGAGCTGGGGCCCACGTGAGTGCGTTGGCTTGCTGGCGCTCCGGAGCGTCCCGAGTCAGCCGCCTGCTGACTGAGGCCTGGGCCGGGAGCCGAATTCGTGGTCCCCCAGGCGGCGAGGGGTGCCCCGCTCCAGCCGGAGCCCTGGGGGGCGCACGGGCTCTGCGTCGGGGTCCCCGCCTCAGTTGAGATGCACCTTCTGGGCCGGACCCTGTGAAACGCCGCCCGACGCTCCTCTGGCTCTGGGTTGGCCTGTTCTGGGAAGCCCACTCTCGCTCCCCCACTGAGCAGGAGCTGGGGGGCCCGAGAAGAGGAGGCATCACTCTGGGCTTGGAGGGGCTTCTGTCCAGCCCCCTCCTTGTCCCCCACAGCGCGTGCTGCACGCAGACCCTGGCCCCGTGCTCACTGCTGCTGTGGTTTCGGGATGGCGGGATGATCGGGGGGGGGGGTATCAGAACAGCTTCACGGAGGGCGCCCCCGACCGAGGGGTGGGCAGGGGCCCCCAGGGAGATTAAGGGGTGCCCCGATGGGAGCAGTCTGGGTGCCAGGGCAGAGCAGTGTCACGGATGGATGTCCTCGTCGGTGCCTGACTCTGGCGGGCGGCCCTCACCGGGCAGGCCTGCGGGGAAGCTGGTGCTCTTGGAGCACCAACACCAGCAAGGAGCTGGGAGGCCGGACGTGCGGGCCCAGGGTGGGCTGTGGCCTGTCCTGGCTGAGCCAGTCGGACCCCAGGGCCCCCCATCGTTCTGAAGTCCCTCTCTGCCCCAAGTGTCCTTCTCCACCAATGACTCGGTGGCCTGCGCTCCCTGGGACGTGGTGGATGGTGGAGGGCGGCCCCCGGACAGGCCTGTTGGGAAAGGTGATGGCTTCCTCACGCTGCCCCAGCCAGCCCCTGCCAGCTGACGGCAAGGAGCCCGCAGCCTCGCCTCTGCCCCCCTGTCCTGAGGCTCCCCCAACTCGGGGTTGCACAGGAAGCTTGCTGCGTGAAGTTGAAGAGGCCCCAGGTTCCTGGGACCCCAGAACTGTGCCCAGGCCCCGCCAGCGCATGGGGAAGACAGCGGGCGGGGCGGGAGGGCCTGGGGCAGGTTTGCCGTCGGCACGTGCTCTGTGGGGTGTAGCCGCTACCGTCTGTGTTTTTGTCTAGCTTCTCAAGTTCGTTCTGGAGCTGTGGCCGGGTGGTGCCCAGACCCGGGGACCCTCTGTCAGCACTGGCATGGCCACACAGGTGTGCCCCACGCTGGCCTGCCTGGTGGAGGGTGCCCACTCGGGCTTGGAGGCGCCCCGCAGACTCCCCGCCCAGCTCCCACCTGCCACCTGCCCTGGGCCAGCCCTTCCCCTGCCCCTCCATGCTTCAGCGTCCTCAGATTCAAGGGACGGGAGTGATTAAGGTGCCTCGTAGCTGAACAGTCTACGAAAGCTGAGGGCGTGCGTCGGAGGCCGGTCGTAAGTGCCAGATCAGTCAGGACGGTCAGGGGAAGCTGCATTGTGCTGCTCTGAGCTTACGGAGCGCCCTCCCTCGAGAATGTTCTTGGGAGTCCAGCGCGTGCCGGGCAGTTCACAGGGAAAGCCGTTGTGACTTTGGATGACCTTGAAAGGGCTGGGCTTAGGTGGTGAGGTCTTCCTAAGTCAAAGACGCGTCGTGTGAGACGGAATTTGGCAGGAGAACCTTGAGGTTCTGTCTTTCACAGGCAGCAGAGCAGGCTTCCGGAACAAGGTGGCCGAGGGTCCAGAGGGCGCCCAGACGTGTGTGTCCCCTGCCCGGCCGACCTCGGCCCTGCCCCGGGCTGTACGACACAGCTTCCTGACCTCAGCTCCCTGCTTTCCTCGGTTTCTTCCTCCCCCAAACGCAGTGCCGGCTTCTCAGAGTCCTGTTTCCAGCGGGGTCAGAGGACCTAGTGGCTTTTAATTTTTTTTAATGTTTTTATTTATTTTTGAGAGAGAGAGAATGGGAGAGCAGCAGAGAGAGAGGGAGACAGAATCCGAAGCAGGCTCCAGGCTCCGAGCTGTCAGCACAGAGCCCAGTGCGGGGCCCGAACTCCCGAACCGCCAGATCATGACCTGAGCCGAAGTCAGATGCTTAACTGACTGAGCCTCCCAGGGGCCCCACACCAAGTGGCTTTTAAGTAACTTCCGTTTAATTTAGGATCTGTCCTAAATTAGCAGGTGCACCAGAACTTTCCATCTCTTCTGGGACCAAGCCTGGGGGGCTTGTACCGCAGTTGGTTCTGGCTTTTGCAGCAGGAAGAGGTGACCGCTAAGAAAGGACCGGGGGTCTGGATGTGGGGCCACAGAGACGAGAAGCCAGCACTAGCTAGGGCCGGGCCACCGGGGGAGGTCGCCCTGCCCCGAGTCGGAACAGCCGAGTGGAGCTGAGCGGGCCGGTGGTCAGCCCTGCGGTCTGCACCCCCCACCCACCCCGCGTACGCCGAGTTGTCCAGCCCCACTGTCAGTCGGCAGCTCACAGTCGGGGGGTTCGTCCCGGGGGCACAGTCAGGACAGAGCTCCCGTGCCCTCAGAACCTTCCGTCCGGCTGCCCAGGCTCACAGAGCAGCCTGGGCCTGCGTGCCAGCCGCTCCCAGGACACCGTGGACGCTCACGCCCGGCCCGCTTCCCTGAGCCGCCAGCCACGTCTCCCTGGCATCCTCACGCCCACCCCCTTTATCACCATTGTCCAAAGAACTGAAAGCCAGCGCATTCAGTACTACTTTTTAAATCCGCAGAAGGTCTCGCTGCTGGCCCCGGTGGAAGGGATGCTGGCTCCGGGCCAGGAAGCAAGGACGCTGCTCGGAGCTCTGCTGGCTTTGGGGAGTCCCTGAGGCCTCTGCACCTGGGGCCCCTTCGGGCTGCCGGGCCATCGGCCACAGCGACCTCGACGGCCCCGTCCCGCCTGACCTTCTGAGGTCCGGCCCAGGGTTCTGCAGCTCTGGGGCCACTCCTCTGCGGCTGCGACAAGGCGCGCCCCTTCCACGTTGCGGGGGGCGTGGGCAGCCTGGAAGGCGGGGCCTAGCCCCCACCCAGCGGCACCGCCTCCTGCAGGGCCCGGAGACTCCTGACCCGCGCGCGGGGGCCCCTGCCGTCCGGGGTCTGCTCCCCACGGAGTCCACGGGGCCTCGTGCAGCCGCCTGCCCACTGGCACAGAACACCACGTGACCCCGGGATCTCGCTGGACCTTCTTCCACCAGGAGGAAACTGACAAGTTACATGAACATCTTCATTCAACCTCGTTGCTCCGGAGGGAGGGTCCGGCCTCGGCGGCAAGGCTGAGTGTCCGGCTTCAGGCCGGGGCACGGCGTTTCCTGAGATGTTCGGGCCTGCTGTCACCTTGGAGGCCAATTCCAGCTTCCGTGGGCCTGAGACAGGCCCCCTCGCGGGACCGGCTGGCGGCAGTCTTTGATGTCGGCGTTGAAGACTCGGGGGGGGGCCGGAGCCCAGGTGTTTTCTAGGCCCCGCCGCCGATCCGCCAGAGGCCCGCCAAGACTGGGATGTGCCAGGGACCCCCCCAGCAGGCCTCCCCCTCGAGGGACGGGCAGCTCCTAACAGGAGAAAACACACCCCGGACGGCGAGGCTGGGTGCAGACACCCCTCCCCAATGTGCACAACCCAGCATCTAGGCGCGAGCGTGGGCTCAGCAAGCCTCGGTGTCTGCTAACTAGGGAAAGGGCCGCGGGCCACACGGGGAGGCTCCCCGTGCCTGCGACGCGGAGGCTGTGGGTGGACGCGTGGCCCCAGGCAGTCCGTCGAGTCCGGCCCCACGCAGGCACCCCTGCTCGCCCGCTGCGAGCGCCCCCTCTCTCCGAGGGCCGTGTCCGCACGCTGGCTCGCGCGCCCTCCTGTCCCAAGGATCCTGGACCTTCCCCATCTCTGGGTTTGATCTTCAAACAAGTGGGAGAAAAAAAGACATTTGGGGGAAGCCGGTGGGCAGCTGTGACATGAGAGCCGACGCTGAGCCTTGCCCTTTAACCCCTGGGGGGTGCGGGGACGCGGGAAACTGAGTGCGAATGCCTCAGCTGTGCAGCCCTGGAATGGGGACCGCCCCCCAGCCGCATGCCCCTGTCACAGCTGCGCCTGTGCTGGCGTGTGCGGGAAAGCCGAGGGGTCTCTGAGGACCCCGAAATCAGAATCGGGGGTCAAGGCCCTTCAGGCCTCATTTGATTTTTTTTCTAAAATTTTTAAATGTTTATTTAGTTTTGAGAGAGAGAGAGACAGCACAAGCAGGGGAGGGGCAGAGAGAGAGAGGGAGACACAGAATCCGAAGCAGGTTCCAGGCTCCCAGCTGTCAGCACAGAGCCCGACACAGGGCTGGAACTCACAGACCGTGAGATCGTGATCTGAGCTGAAGTCAGACACTTAACCGACTGAGCCACCCAGGCGCCCCTTGCAGGCCCCATCTGTAACTTAGCACATGAGGCCCCTGAACTACAGGCAGTGCTTATCTATCCATCCGTCTGTCCATCCGTCCATCCATCCATCCGTCCATCCATCCATCTACCATACATTCACCCATCTACATATCCATCTATTCACCCATCCATCCATCTATCTACTCATCCACCCACCCAGCCACCCACCCAGCCAGCCACCTCCACGCCCACTTATCCTTCCCCCGTCCACCCGTCCGGCCAGCCAGCCAGCTGTGCATCCGCTGAGACGCAGGAGCACCTTCACCTGTCAGGTGCAGCCCGTGCTCTGCCTGCTTCGTCCTCTTGGCAGGTGCCGGCAGACTCCCGTCCCTGAGAGAGAAACAGACTTGGGGGAGCCGTGGAGCATCTCAGGCAATGTGAGCTTCGCCCAGAGGCTCGGGCCTGGCCTCTTCTCAGTCCCCTCTCCTGTGCGTCCCCTCTCGCCCTCACTGAGCCCAGGGCTAAAAGGCGGTAACTGGGAGCTGCCCCCGGAAGAACAGCCTAACACTGGCCATTTCTCAGGGGCCCTTAGTCAGGAGGTGTCCGGGGAAAGCCCGCCCAGAGGAGTTAACGGGATGACCTGAGGCCGATGGCCAGTCCAGGCCAGGTCTGGCTCCCGGGCAGCGTGGTGCTCACATCTGTTCCCCCCTTCTCCTGGGTGGGAGAAGGGGGTGGCCTTCGCTTTTGGCTCTGCCACTCGACCTTCTCTTTCCGCCTCTCCAGATCCCCAGCGGCCTTCCTCCTTGCGTGCGTTTCTCTGTGTCCGTAGGCAACACCGGGGCGGGGGGGGGGGGTTTAGTGCCGAGGAGGAGTGGAGGCTGTGGGGAGGGGGGCTGGGGCCAGGAGGGGTCTAGAAGGGAATTAGGAGCGTGGGTTGGGAGTGGAACCTGAAACAGGGTGGGGACCCGGGTGGGGCCCACGGTGATTTGGGGAGTTCCGGGCTGTGTGCACGTGTGTGTATGCGTGCGTGCACGTGTGTGCATGTGTGAAAGCCACCTGTCTGTGCTGGGAACACGGCCCGAGTTTGGTGGAATGGCGCGCACAGCCGTCACCCGCCCGGCAGGCACTTGGCTCTCCCAGATGAAAGGCTAGCCCTCGACCGCCGGCCGGCTCGGGTAGGGATGGCCGCCGGGCTGGAGCAGAGCTGGGCTCCTGCGGACACGACCTGTGATTTGCCGTAGGAACAACAGTGGTGTGTGTCTTCGGAGGCCAATCCTCGACGCTGGCAACAGTTTCTCTCGCTGATATTGGGTCCCGGCGAGCCCCGATTCCCCCTTCCGGAAAAGGCAGTCCTGTTTGGATCAAAAAATAATTAGCAGGGCTTTAAGTGGGGGTTTCAAGTACACATTTAATTTACGCTGATTAACAGTCATATGGGAAGTAAACACCAGCTGAATATCAGACTGGCACCATTGAGAAGCAGGCAACGCACGGCTGTACAGAAAACGCAGGCAACGTACCGTTTCCATAACCGGCAATTATATTAACAACATGCCACACTCGTACCGAATTCAAACAAACGAGTGCACATGTACGCGAGATCCGTGCTCGGGAACTTTTGATTTGCCGTGTTGCCGGGGAGTCTGCCGTCACCAGCTCTGCTTCAAAGGGAGTCCCAGCTCCCGAAGCCATCAGGCTGATGAACGCACAAAAAAGTAAAACCTACCTCGAGATTTCTGGCCTCTTCCAACCCGTCTCCTGATCTGTGAGCTCCTTTGTGAGTTTCTGAGTCTAGAGGCTCCGTGCCCCACGGGGCCCGGCTGCTGCCTTCCCGCGTGCGCCGCTGCGTTCGTCACGGGGACCTGCCGGGGCCTTGCCTGTGATGAGCCATTAGGGTCTGCCACGGCGATCCGCCACCGTGTCCCTAAATGGGCTGATGAGGGCTGTCACCGCAGGCTGAAGCAGCCTTCTGGGGGAGGGGGCGCTTTTCAGTGAGAGCTCCTGTCCCGACCAGGCAGGCTGCTGCAGGAGGGGACAGAACTGTCTGTGCCACCGCCGAGGCCTTTTCCTTCTGCAGGAGCAGCTCGAACCTTCCGGGAGGGGGTGCCGCGTGGGGCACTGTCCGGAGGGGCGGTAGCCCAGGACCTGAGCCTCCTGTAGCCCATAGTCCCGTGGGTCTGGTTTCAGGCGGCCTCAGGGGCTCTCTCCCCACTTCCCCGCTTCTGTCTCCCCGGTGTGTTCTCCAGTCTCCCCAGTAGGTCTCACCTGTCGGTGTGGGTGAATAAAGGTTCTGGGTGAAGCAGCCCCTTCACCCCTTGTAGGAATAAACGCTGCTCTTACCCGGGTCCCAGAGCCCGTGTGCGTCTGGTCAGGTGGGGACAGGAAAGGCTGGTGGCCTTCCGGGCCTCCTGGCCTCCCGCCCCTTCCCCGGGGCCCCTGGATCTGAGGGTGGCTGCCATCCCTGCGGGGACCCCGAGCGAGCTCCTAGATGGCGGGGGCAGGTCACCAGCCGGCCATGGCAGGTGGGGAGACCAGGCACCCGCAGCTCCGTTCCTGGAGAATTTCAAAAGAAAATAAAAACGGAAAGAAAAGTCTGTATCGCTTGGCCGAGGCCGCCGAGCTGCTCTGGAAAGAGCCGGCTCACGCTGGCGGCTGCTCGCGCCCCCCCCCCCCCGATTTCAGAGAGACGGGGACCCGCCTGGGCCTCCGGTGCGCCGCTCCTGAAACCCGAGATCGCCGGGGACCGCGCCTCTCCCGCTTTGCAAAGCAGGCCTGAGTCTGGGGAGCCGAGGTTTCTGTCTTTCATTTGAACAAAACCTCGGTGGCTGGAGGGCTGCGGGGCTCCGGTGAGAGCTCGGCCCGACCTCGGCTCTGGGACGCGGCCTCTGTTTTTCCTTTCTCTGACCCTCACGCACCGAAGCCAATCCTCCCTTACCCCGTCTTCCTCTTCAGGGCTGCTCGGGGTAATGGACTTCCTTAAATTAATAATGCGTAGAAGGAGATTTACAACACGTCGCTAAAATATTGTCTCTGCCCTTTATTCATGTGTTTGTCACTGTGGCCTCTAATCGAGGGGCTCAGCGAAGGAATAAATAATGAAGAGAGAAACGCTCTGTCATAATCCAGGACCATTTGCAAATTCATCACCGGGATTCCGGGGAAGGAGAGACAGAGGGGATGACAAATACCCCGCAGCGCTAATATATCTCCTCGATTCCCTCTCCGTTTATTCAGATAACCTACTTGGGCCGTGATAGAATGAGCGGCCCGGCGGTCCCAGCAACAGATGGGGCGGCGCGCGGCGGTCCGGGCGCCTCTCACGGGGGCCGCGTGCCGGGTTCCCTGTGATCGTTCTGATTTTTGGCGACTTTCGGGGAGAGCCTTCTCGGAGCAGAGCGACGCAGGGCGGTTTCTGCCACAGGTCCCGGCCGCGCGCTGCAGGAGGGAGGTGCCTTTGCTCCGGTTTCCGTGGCTGGGTTTTGGGAGGCCGATGACCGGTATTAAAAAGAAGAATTGGCCCAGACTCCAATCGACGCCCCCCAAAAGGGGCACAGGATGTTTTTCTGGTTCAGAGGGATTTTGTACGCTGACGTCTCCCTCTCCCGGGTGAGGGCATGAGCCACGCACTTGGGGGCTTTCTCTGAGGATGGGGTTTTTAACTGCCAGGAATCAGGAAACGGAGGGTGGGAACGCTTTGGGAGATTTCTCTCTGCTCCGGACAGGGGGCCTCCCCACCCGCCTCCCAGCTGCCAGTCAGAGCCCCGCACGGGCTCCCTCCTGGGTGTCTGGAGGAGTTTCTGTGCGGAGTGGAAAACAGAGGCAGAGAGGGCCTCTTGCCGGAACCCGGGGGTGGGGGTCAGCTCGGGGGGCGGCCTCCAGCTGCCTCGGTGGGGGCCGGAGGCTCCCGGAGTGTCCGGAGAGGGACCCCGGAGACGGGCGCCCGACGGCGTGCGGTTTGCCTGAGGCGCCATGCCGTAGGTCAGCGGGTCTCTGGGCAGGAGGGCACGGCCACGGCCGCGGGGTGGCCGGCGGGCTCGGGTCCCGGGACAGGGGCTTAGCACCTACCTGGCCACCTGCCCGGCCCGCAGGGAACGCGGTTGGGTTTAGCGGATGGGGCGTGGGGGTGCCGGTGCCACTGGAATTCTGGATGAACGGCCCCCAGGCCTTTAGCAGAAGTGCATCCCGAGCGCGGCGTTTGCTTCATTGTCTTTCCTGCATCCGCTGCACTTTATTTGTTGTCTTAACAGTAATTCATCCGCAGCTGTGCTGCAGCCTCGGAAACAGACTCTACTGGGCCCGGTCGTTCGGTGGGCGGGGGGCCCACCTGTCAGGAAAAAGCTCCGGCACGACAGAGGGAGAAGGTGAC
This sequence comes from Paradoxurus hermaphroditus, assembly GCA_004024585.1. Classification (NCBI taxonomy): domain Eukaryota; kingdom Metazoa; phylum Chordata; class Mammalia; order Carnivora; family Viverridae; genus Paradoxurus; species Paradoxurus hermaphroditus. The sequence goes on from PITB01024976.1 coordinate 14,198, forward strand.
TTCGGGGAAGCCACGGCCCTGGGGCTTGTCGCACGCAGCGGGGAGTCCCAGCGCCGTTCCGTGGAGGGGACCGTGGCCTGAGCACCGAACTCTCTCTCCGGAATGTTCCCGGATTGGAAGGTGCCGGGAGGGAGCCCTGTGAGCCTCGGACGGCTCGGATCCGGCGGCGGTGAGACTCCAGGGCCCGGGAGAGGACCCCCGGACGGTGACGCCCCACGCTCGCTGCGGGGCCCAGTGCTCCCCGGCTCAGCCCGCCCATGGCGGTTCGGCGTCGGTCCTCCTGTCCCACCCCAACTTTTCACGTAAATTACCGCCTATGTTAGAAAATGCATGCAGCCATGAAAACCAACGCTCGCTCACTGTAGAAAACACAGAAACAGTTTTTAGATTAAAATCTCACGCCCGCCGTCTGGAGACATCGCTGAGCACGCTGTTTCTTTTCCGTATCAGTGCACGGATATCATTCGATAATCTATAAATTACATAATTCTCTGTGAAAACTATTTCTTGTGCGTAGTACGTTCCGTGAGACCGGGAACCCCTCTAGACTCTGTTGTGTGCGTGACCGCCGCCAGGAAGGGTCTCCAAATCCTGGCAAAATGAAGTGTCCCTGTGTCCGTCTTGGGCTCCGAGAGCACGCTCGGCCGCAACCAGGCAGGCGCCGTGACAGCGCGGAGGGAGAATGCGGGTCTTGGCCTCAAGGGGTTTGCTTTCCAAAACCGGGAACCAAACTTTAACACCGACGTGTTCTTTAGAAGCTGAGAAGGCTCCTCCCCGCCTCCTGAAAGCGGGGACCTTACAATCTTATCGCGAGGGGCAAGACCAGCTTTTGTAGCAGGGAAGGAGTCTGAGCTGAAGGGTTGGTTAAATATTCTTCTTTCCAAACTGCGGGAAGTCAGCCCTTTGTCGAGCGGGGTCAGGGTCCCAGGCGCGGCCCCAGGCGGGCGGGTAGGTGCGCGAGAGGGTCTCAAATGGGGCGCAGAACAAACTTGTGCTCAAAAGTCACCCCTCGTTTATCTCGAACTCAAGCCTGGCTGGATGTCCTGTATTTTTATCCGCTACCTCTGCCCACCCCACGCTGGAGACTTCACACGTTCAGCCAAGCGTGGTGTCCACGGAGGCTGCCGGCTGTGGGCAGCCTGGCATTTCTGAGCCCCGTAGCCGGGGGTCTCAGCACCGCGCACGGAGCTGAGGGGGTCCATAGGGATCAGCCGTGGGGACCCCGGGATGACACTGTAGGCCGTGCCCTTGGCTGTCCAGGTGGGCTGGGAAGGCAGAGAGTGACTGAAAAGGACTTCGAACCTCGCGGCCAGAGGTCCACCCCTCCCCATCCCCCGCACTGCCCACCCCCACGCCAGCTGCTCCCTGGTGCTCACGGGGTCTGCCGGAGCCGCCGCCTCACCCACCTCGAGCGTCCGTGGGGGCCTCCTACGTGCACGGCAGCTGTTTGGCCTGGCAGAGGACAGGAAGGGGCAAGGAGCCTGGGGGAAGGAGGGCTCCAGGGAGGGGACAGAGAACCTCCCAAAGCCCGTGGAGCAAAGAGGGCGCACCTGTCCTGTGTGGCACCGGGTCAGGATGCCCCTCCGGGTCGGGGACCCAGAGCCGTACCCGAGGCCGACGGGAACGTGACGGTGGCTGCGGACACCTTGCTCAGAGCCCGGCCGGAATCGTCCTATTATTTGTCTCTGTCTCTGCACGTCCAGATGGGGTCACAGAGGCTCAGAGAGGTCAGGTGCCCTGCCTGAGGCCACACAGCCGTGAGGAGGCGAGCCCGCGTCTGAGGCCCGTGCTGTATCTCGGGCAAAACTCCCCCATGGGCCTGTGGCTTTCCTTCTTTTCTCCCCCCCCCACCCCCCGCCGTGACGATGTTGCACTGTTTCCTGAGACCCTAAAAGGGAGGCAGAATGCACTGAAATGGGCTCTCCGGAAGCTTCTCCCCCGTCGCTGACGATCAGGAGGGGGCACCCTGTCGGCCCGGCGCTTTTCTGTCCCGAGAAAGACGGGGGCTCACGGGGAGCAGCCGGCAGGTGAGGGAGGCCCTCCGGGAACGTTCCAGAAGAAAAAGACGGTTTTCAGAGTTTCTCAAAAGGTGGCAGAGGCGGGCTTCAGACCTCGGCCGCAAACACGCAGAGGCGCTGGAAAGTGGTCAGGGAGAAGTTTATTTGGAACTTGGCCCCCGGAGCCGGGGAGGGTTCTTTGTGTGCTGGTCACAGCCACACCAAGTGCAGCCGAGTGCTTTTTCCCACATCTTGTCAAAGGACAGCGTTTCCTCCCTCCCTTCTCCTCGGGCTGATTAGCGGCTCGGGCAGTGGCGTGAGGACATGTTGGGGGAAGGAAAATGGGGGTCATTTTGGAAAACCTCTTTGTGGATGGGTCGGGAATGGGGAGAAAATGAATAGTTATAAGCTCATTTCCATAGAAACTGTCTCATTATCATGCTGGCTGCCCGCTGGACGAGGCGAGGCTTCCTGCCAGCAATCCAGCTCCACAATTAAGTGTCCCCTGCCCGCCCGGCTGCCAGAGAGGCCGCTCAGGAGAGATGGCTCCCAGCCCCAGCCCGCCCGCACAGAGGGACTGTCACATTCTCTCTTTGCTTCAAACAGCAGACATCTGTGTCGGGGTTTTTCTGGGCGCAGAAGGAAGTGCAGGCTAGCCCCACGGAGCGACGAGGCGAGGGCCGTCGGGGGGCGGCTCCGTCCCGCGGGCTGGCGTGACGCTCTCGCTGCCGTCTTTTACTGGAGGCAGCGCGGGCAGGTCTCCCGGGCGCCCCCGAGGACGGTTCACAAAAGAAATGGGAACAATTAAGTTTAAAATCACTTCCTGGGCTGTGCCCTTTGTGCTCCTCGGGACACCGCCCGGTCCCCTCGCTCGGGGGAGGCACTTTGTCACAGCGTCTCCGGCCCACAGATTGATTCGGGGCCTGTTAGAGCCGCTTCGCGCCCCCACGGGCAGGCTCCCGGGGAGCTGCCCCGCGCCTGCCCCCCCCCCCCACCCTGTGCTCACACGTGGCAAACACGCCGAGCCGGGCCAGCGAGTGTCGCTAGGTCTGGCGTCGGGGGCACACATGTCGCAGAAGAAACAGGAGTTCTTCGCGAGAAGAAGCGAGTGAACGCCGTGCGGGAGGCCGAGGCGCCCGGAGGACCTTCTCCCCGAGAACTCGCCCCTCTCCTCTGCGGTAGAGCGGGCTCCAGGCCACTTTTCCCAGCGTGGCTCTGGGTCAGCTCGCGGCGCGGCGGCGCGAGGGACGTTCCCGTGCGCCCCCCCCCCCCCCCCCCGCCGACCGTCTCCGACAAAAACTCCGTCTCCGTTCGGCACCGAGTCCCCGCTGCCCCTCCCGCGGGCCCCTGGCAGCCTCCGCCCTCTCTTCTGTCTTTACGGATTTGCTGGCTTATCTTTTTGAGAGGGAACAGCTTATCCCAGGGAAGCAAAGATTACCCAAGCTCCGCCAAGATCCGCAGCCGCTTCGGAACGGCCTCTCCCCTGGCCGGGGTCGTCCTCTGTATGCGCTTATTTAATCGCCCGTTTACCCCGGTTTTGTAAGAGGCCTGTTGGGACAGAAACGACCCTGCCCCGGGAGTGAATAATTGGGGATTGACAGCGGCGAGCGCGCGCCCGCCGTGGAGGCTCTAAACCCCGATGGGCGCGGGGGAGGCGGGCCGCGTGCGGGGAAGGAAGGCGGTGACACGGAACACGGGGGAGACAGCAGGCACGGGTCTTTAACCTTCAGACTCACGGAGGAGGTGGGCACTAGGTCGTCCCCGCGTTACCATCTCCGACACCCATGCGGCAGGACGTTGGAGGTCAAGGGTCACACGGCCCCGTTTCCAGAGCGGCAGCAGAGCTTGTGGATCGGCAAGCGCGGCTCAGGAACGCTCCAGGAGTGGGGTGCGTGTGGACACCCCAGCCGGTGCCTGGGGGGGCGTGACTTAGACCTGTAGCTCTGCTCTGCGTGTCCGTGGGGGCTGGGACCGGGCTCCTCGGACCGTCTGCACGAGGTGGGCGCGCGGCCCAGGCCGCAGTCGTGGGTTGAGTGGTTGGTCTCCAGCCCCGTCCTCACCGAGCGCCCGCCCGGGGGCCCCAGCGGCGGAAGCTGTGTCTCCCGCTCTTCCGGAGGCCGGGGGTCGGAGGCCCGTGTGTCTGCGGCCAGGCTGCTTCCTGAGGCCGAGAAGGGTCGTCCCAGGCCTGCCCCGCGGGGCTGCTGCATCTGAGCCGCTGCTCCCTGTGTGTGCCGTGTCTGGGTGTCCCTGTCACGAGGACACCTGTCACGAGGAACGAGACCCACCTTAGGGTCTCGTCGTGACCGCTCACATCCTCGATGGCCCCGTTTCTGGACAAGGCCAGGTGCCGGGGGTCGGGCCTCCAACACGTGAATTTGGGGAAACACGGGTCAGCCCCCAACAACGGGCGTCTGCCCACTCCATCCCAAGTGACACCATCTTTCCGAGGGGCCCTTGGGGAGAGGCTGGCTTGCCCCATCCTCGGCTCTTTCCGCCCCGGGGTGCAGGGACACACCCGTCCCATTCCGGCCGGCCCCAGCGTCCCCTCTAAATCAGTCGTGGGGTGCAGATCTTCTGTGTTGTGATGCTGGGCTGCCCTGCCCCCAAACCTGGGTTTGCCGCGGACCGCGGGGGCCCCTGCCCTGTGAATTCTTTGCCGCTCATCTGGCTGGCCAACAGCTCAAGTGGAATGTGTGATAAACACAGGCGGTCACTCCGTTCTCGTGGTTTTCTAAGGTTTGAAAAGTGATTTGGAATAATTTTAGATTGTCCTGGGGTTGGCAGACAGTGTGATAGGCAATTCGAGAAGACAAAGTTTTCAAACGGAAGCGTTTTGCTTCCTTGTTTCTAATTTCTAGAAACATGACCGATGTCAGCCTGCGAGGTGGGGCGATGGCCGTTCCCTCCCGCGTGCCGCCCGGGCTCGCGGGTCGGGGCCTCGAAGCCGTAGCGCCCGTGCCGGGCGAGCCCGGCCCCCGCCTCCCGCCACCCCCGCCCCGTCCCGCAAGCAATCTGCGGACTGGACGGAAAGGCCGCCCCGGCGCCCGAGGCGCGGCTCTGCGGAGGCCGGGCTTGCAGTGTGAGGAATTGGTGCCTGAGTGTCGGCGGCAGCGCGCGGCCTGCGAGGGGCGCGGGTGAGCGAGGTCGCCTGCGAGAGAATGAGGTCACAGCCGTGTTGCTGGCCCACGACAGGTCTTGCCGCACCGACGGGATAAGACACCGGGGAGGCCGTTCGGGGAGGGGCGTGTTGGGGGGCCCTGGGAAACGGGGCTGGGGCCTCTGGCTCCCACGGGGGCCCGCGGAGCAGGACAGGCCCGGCAAACACCCACTCAGCTTCCCCTGCTCGGCCCGGTGGCCCCATTCTCCGCCCCCCCTGGTGTTCTGGGCCCCGTGCCTGCGCCCCATCTTTCAGGGTGGGGCCCCTGCCCTCCAGGGGCTTCCCGACACCCCGATTTTGGTTGTCTTTGATCTGCTCGATTGGCCTGTCTTTGACCTCCTCGCAAGCTCCATTGGCCCCGGTATCTGTGTGCTCGTGCCTCTGTGCCTGGTGGCCCGGCGCGCCAGGAAACGCGCAGACGCGGCTCGAGGCCTGTGTGGTTGGTGGCAGAAGCTCGGGCGTTCTCCCGCCGGCGGCCCTTCCGGGAGGGGACCCGTGTCACAGTCCCGAAGCCTGCTGGTGTGAGCTCCCACTCTGGTTCGGGGACGAGCTCCCCCAGACTTGGGGACGGAGGTCCACCTGGGGTCGGGGTGGGGACCCACTTGGACTCGGGGACGGGGACACTCCTGGACTCGGGGACGGGGACCCGCCTGGACTCGGGGACGGGGATCCAGCCTCCTTCCCCTGCGGCCGCACCACTCACGTTACTGAACACTCAACAGAATCTAAGTTGAGCCGAGCCTTGCAGCACGGAAGGGGGTGTCGGATCGGCAGCGTGGAGCCCCCCGTAGCCCCCGGCCTTCCTGTGTCCGGGTCTGAGGGCTACACTGCAGCCTCACCTTGCTTTCCGTTTGGCTGAAATTCATTAACTGCCAGGAAATCATGGATTTCCAAGCCCGGCTCTTGCCACGGCCTTCCGCTTAAGCAGAGAAAATCAGATTGGTGCGGGCAAGTAACGAGAAACAGCCTCCGAGAGCCCGGCGAGGGAGGCAGGCCGCCGGCTCTCCCGGCCTGGCGGGTGGCAGACACGCCCAGGGGTCTGCGCCAGGGGCCGTGGGCCGGGGTCCGACCGTGGTGCGCACGCAGGAGCACGCTCCGAAGCTGTGTCCCCAGGTCCACGGTGGGCCCGGGTCACGTGGGCCTTCCCTCGCAAGCCCGCTTGGTCAGGGACACGGCCCTGGGACGGCGTTTCGCTGATGGCCGTGGCCTTCTCCGCCAGCGAGAAAGGGCTCTTGGAGTGAAGCCCCCGGTGCGCGGTGAGGGCCGGGCCCTGGCCGGAGGCTTCTTGGCTTCTCTGAGTGAACTCAAGTCTCTGTGATCACCGGGCCAAACATTTTGGGTGCTAACTTTGTGCCCGGGGTGCTCAGAGGCCCGTCGCCTGCGTGAGCTCACTTTCTGCTCCCGGCAGCCCTTGTGACCCTGCTGTGCACATGCCGTCCGGAGGCCCAGAGACCTCAAGGCACTTGCCTGAGAACACAGAGCTAGATGCTATAGAATAAGCCTAGGTCCTGTCCTCTAAGCCGCCGCTCAGTCCTATCTCCCCGTCAGGAGGACTCCGAGGACTTACAGGAGCTGCTGGCAGGCAGCCCGGGGCCAGTCGGTGCCCGTCTACACTACTAGCTGCAGACTTGAGACGGTGAGGTTCAAGGGGGTTATCAAGAGAAAAGGAAGAAGGAGAAGGCCTTTTCCGAGACCCAGGGTGACGGCCTCTGTCCCTGGCCTCCACTCTGCTCGAGAAGCTTTTACGTGAGAGGAATTTCTAAAATCGACCCCATCCAAGGCCGGCCCTCTAGCCGGCACTCAGCAGAACCAGAGGCGTCCAGTCAGGGAGTCCAGGGCCCGGGCCGTGGCCTGGGGCCGTGGGCCGGTGCGGCAAGCGGGTTTAAGGGACAGGCCCCAGCTGGAGGCAGGAGGTCGACAGTCACTAGGGGCAGCCGGCAGGGGCGTGGGACACGGTGTCCCCACCGTGACCGCTGAGCGAGGCGGGGAGGGGGACCCGCTTCTGCCCCCGAGCCGGCTGCCCGTCGGCTGTGGGACGTGGCCCCGGCCTCACTCGCGTGAGCACGTGGCTGTCTCCAGCCCCACGGCAGCCACCGTGAGCCGAACAGGTGGGAAGATTGTTGAGGCTCGTAAATTAGTTGCTAATGAGGAAGATTAGGAAACCTGCTGAGGCATAAACAACGAGGAGCCCGGAGAAGGAAGATAAATGCGTCCCGAGTTAGTCCTTCCCCACCCCGCTCGCGTGCCCGCCAACTCTGGGGGGGACCGGACGGAGACACAGATCCGAGGCCGGGTTAATGGGAAGAAATTGGTTGAAAATGTAGAAACGATTCATTGGATTAATGCGTCCAAGGGGCGGAGGTGGCATCAGGGAGCCCGGGCGAGGGGCCGACGTGGCGGGCCCGCCCGGCCCGGGTCAAGTGCTCTGCAGATGCGGCGTCACTGGTCCCCACGAGGGCCCGGCGGGTGGTTCCGAGGTTTCTCTCCTCAGAGAAGCTCCGTGAGCAGGCGTGTCGTCCGGCCAACGCAGGGCCTGGGAAGCCCTCCCACCGACCCCTCCCCTTGGTTCTGGGAACCGCAGGAAGATGGTCTCCGGGGGACAGGGGGCGTCTGCCCTGGGCTCTCCCGTCACGAGAGACAGGCTGTTCTCATAAGATGGAGACTCTTGGACCCGCCTGGCGCGTCCAGCCCAGGGAGCCGCCCGGCCCCGCCTGCAGCCAGTGCAGGGCGCCGTCCCTCGGCCCCGGTGCTCAGTCGCCCCTAACGCTGCTCGGTCCATCTCGCACACTGGAGGATCTTCTGCTTGTCCTCGGTAGCAAAGCCCACCGATTCGGGACCTCAGGAGCGGCCGAACTTCACGACATCAGATGCCGAGATCTGCCCGGGAAGGCCGAGCACGCTCGGAGTGTGCCCGGCGAGGAGCTATTCTCAGGGAGCTGACCGAGAGCCAAAGGAAACACCCGTTTATGTAACCGAAGCCGACTCTCCAGCCGTTTCTTGGGGGCGTCGGAGCCGGGACACAATTGCACGGGGCTCAGAGCCCAGAGCACCGTCCTGGTAGCGACTTAGACCAGATTCAGCCCCCGCTCTGGACGCCACCAGATTTCGGTCTGGGGCAGGTCGGCGGGGGCTTATCTGTGCCTCAGTTTCCTGCTCCACGTAATGGGGCTCCTGGGGTGGTTGGTAAGATTGTTGGCGGCCAGCACATCCCTGTGGGTCACGACCCGGCCCGGGAGAGCGACACAGAACCAGACAACGAAGGAAGGAACACCTCGGGACCCGTCGCACCCACCCGCCCAGCCCGGTGTCACCGTGCCAGCTCTTGGCGCCCTCTGGCCGGCGTCAGGGTCTTGGGGGGAAGGAAGGGTAGGGACCGGCGTCGGCCCCAGCCCCTGGCGCCTCCCGGAGCAGCGGGCCTCTCCTCTGGCTCCCGGTCCCGGGCCGGCCGCGCTCCGGTCAGCAGCAAGCTCGCGTCTTTGTCAGGGTGATTAATAGTGGTGGGGATTGTCGTTAATTCACTGCCTAATGACTGCGGCCGGCGCGCTCCGAGTAATCGGGTGATGTATGTGGGGAGCGCCCACCTCATGGCAGAGGTGAAAATCATTTCGACAAGTCAAATATTGTCACAGGGAGCAAATGGCTCTCCCTGTTAATAAAAATTAATGAATTTTTTTCTTTCTTTCTTTCTATTTTTTTTTTTTTCTCTCGCCACTGGCCTGCTAAATGAAGCTGCAGAGTGCTGAGCCAGACGGGCGAGCGGACTTAAGCACTTTATTGGATGGTTAAAACTGTAAACGTCTTTATTAGGGCAAAATGCCGCCGGAGGGCCGGGGTGGCGCCTGCCCGGGGTGGGGGTCAGTGGGCGGCTCTTTCCTGCGTAGAGAGTGGGCCCCCCGGCTGAGCGCTCTCCCTCCTGTCTGCAGCCCCGCGTCTGGGCAGCATCAGCAAGGGAGCGGAGGCTGGAGCAGGTGCCTGGGCAGCGGGGCCACGCGCGGGGGCGGGTCGGTCTTCCTACCTCCTCCTCGAGGGCCGAGGCTCCGGAAGGCATCCCTGTCCCGTGGGGCAGGTGACTCTGACCCCCTTCCTAAGCCAGGGGGATAGCATGCCTCCAAAGATCCCTGCAGCCCCCGCCCCTGCAGCCC